>ML291263.1:69332-103605 GCA_005239495.1 Nicotiana undulata | reverse complement strand
TGGGATGTTGATGGTGGATTAGAGGGGGGGGGGGGGGGGGGGGGGGGGGGGGGGAGTGGAGAACTTCGCTTTTGTGATGTTTATTGTCGCAAATGCAAATTGGTGGGGTCTATCTAGGGTCTCTTTTGGGATCCTTTTATCACATATGCGATGGTCATATTTGCAAACCCCATGTCGCAAATACGATACATGCAACTTATAAGTGATTTTAACTAAATTTTGATTACATAACATTAATTTTTATGAGATTTAACATCTAAATCATGATATTTGTAGAAGAGTTTTGGGAATTTTTGACAACATTTTGAAAAATAAAAATGTGAGATTTGAGGGTCGAATTGGACTAGGATTTTAAAAATAAACATATATTTGGACTCGTGGGGCTATGGTTAGTCAAGATCTACCATTCGACTTAGGTTTTAAGTGGGCAAGCTTATGATTGACTTCTGTTGACCTATTGGTGATTGTGTAAAGATCTTAATTTTATTAATTTAAAGTAGTTTCTATGGCATCGTTTGATGTTATTAAACCAATTCGGATTAGATTTGAGTCGATCACAGGTGAAATTTAGAGGAAAAATACTTTTAAAGTATTGATTGAGGGCTTTTGAGGTAATTATCTTTCTTAAATTTGTGTGTGGGAACTACCCCTTATGATTGAGTATAATGCACTATTTGAATTATGTGAAAGACGTGTACATGAGGTGATGTGTGTGTGCACGAGCTTATATGTGAAAATTCACCAATTTAAGCTCTTAGGTTACTTATATCCATTTAATTGAAGTTCATATTACATGTTTATATCTTTCCTTGTTGAATTTATTCTTATGCATTTAATTGAAGTTGTTATTAAATGTTACATCTTTCATTGTTGAGTTTATTCATCCGTTTCATTGCGTTGTTGTTGAGTTGTGGTCTATGAGTTGTTCGGGTATTATTGTCCTAGCAATGTTGTGGCATATGGGAATATGTGGTGCAAGTTGTTATATTATGTTGTTGTGATTTTGGCACATGTGGTCTTGATGAGAGCATTGTCATGGTGTTTGCACGAGTTTGCGCATGTGGCGGGTCAACTATTGATGCGCGTGTGGCGAGACAAGGGATAAATTTACTTTATTATTGCGCACATGGAGAGACAAGTGGGTATCAAGGATTATGTGTGATGCCTTGTGAGTATATTATTGATGATATCTATGTAGTGGTATAACATCCTTGTGAGTTTCATACATATTACGTGATTTGTTGTGTTGTTTCCAATGAGCTACTCGGTGTCTCTGATATTAATTGTTGACTTGAGTTGTGATAGTACACTTGCACATGCATACATTGTAACATGTCATTTATACCAGTTCAAGAGTATGTAACTTGATGTTGATTGATCATCTACATGTATTCTTTTATATATGCTTCCTCTACAATATGGTTGGACTGGTAGCATGTGATAAGGTTGGGCAGGTTGTGATATTAAGTCAGTGACCACGCCAGGCGGATTCTGATATAGAGCATGTGACCAGGCTAGGGGGATTGTGATATTGGCACATGAGTTTGCACATGTGGCAAGACAAGGTGGGATAATTATCTATGTGCGTGTGGCGAGACAAGGCGGACATTTAATTTGTTGTTGCGCACACGGCGAGACAAGTGAGGCTATGTCAGGGATTATGTGTTATGCCCTTTAGGCATATTATTGATGATATCCGTGTGGTGGTGTTACATCCTTTTGTGTGTCATACATATTACGTGATTTGTTGTGTTGTTTCCATTGTGCTACTCGGTGTCTCTGATATTACTTGTTGACTTCAGTTGTGATTGTACACTTGCACATGCATATATCGTAACATGTCATTTATACCAGTTCAAGAGTATGTAACTTGATGTTCATTGATCATCTACATGTATTCTTGTATATATGCTTCCTCTACGATATAGTTGGACTGTAGCATGTGATAAGGTTGGGCAGGTTGTGATATTAAGCCAGTGACCACGCCAGGTGGATTGTGATATAGAGCATGTGACCAGGCTAGGGGGATTGTGATATTGGCATGTGAGTTTGCACATGTGGCGAGACAAGGTGGGATTATTATCGATGTGCGTGTGGCGAGACAAGGCGGACATTTAATTTATTATTGCGCACGCGGCGAGACAAGTGAGGCTATGTCAGGGATTATGTGTTATGCCCTTTGGGCATATTATTGATGATATCCGTGTGGTGGTGTAACATCCTTGTGTGAGTCATACATATTACGTGATTTGTTGTGTTGTTTCCATTGTGCTACTCGGTGTCTCTGATATTACTTGTTGACTTGAGTAGTGATTGTACACTTGCACATGCATACATCATAACATGTCATTTATACCAGTTCAGGAGTATGTAACTTGATGTTCATTGACCATCTACATGTATTACTGTATATCTTCTTCCTCTACGATATGGTTGGATTGGTAGCCGGTGATCAGGCTGAATAGGTTGTGATATTAAGCCCGTGACCATATCGGGCGTATTGTGATATCGGCACGTGAGATGTTCGTGCTACTGTGATTGATAATGTGGGTACGAGGTTCCATGTGTATATGATTCGTGAGTTGGGACTCATGATATTTGATTATAAGGTGTGGCACCTCGGGGTGATTGTTGTTGTAAATCTTGTGTAGGACAATTTGATGATTAGAATTGTCATTTAAACGACCAAGCAGTTATTTTGAGAATTTGCACTCCGTTCAGTTGTTTGACGCCTTGAGTAGCTGCATATGATGTATGACTTGTGCGAATCGTCGGTTTTTGTTTTCAGGTGTCTCAGAAGTGATTTTGAGGAATGAACATCATGTTAGAAACTTTAAATACGAAGAGTGGACAAAGTTTGACTTTCGTGTATTTGGCCTGATATCAGAGTTTTCATGGTTCTGTTAAGTCCGGATGGGTATTTTTGACTTGGGCTTATGCTAAGAATTTTCATTTTGATATTTCTAGAAGGTTTTGACACTATTTGGCGAAAGTTAGAAATTTGAAGCTTTGGAATGTTCATAAGTTTGACCCGGAGTTGACTTCGATGTTATTGGGTTCAAATTGTGGTTCTGGGAGTTGTAATATGGTCGTTATATCATTTGGAACTTGTGTGCAAAATTTGAGATAATTCTGAGTTGATTTGATATAGTTCAGCATGAGTTTTGAAAGTTGAAAGTACAAAAGTTCATAAAGTTTAATTTGAGGTGCGATTCATGATTTTGATGTTTCTATGTGAGATATGATGCCTCGAGTACGTCCATTTTATATTAGGATACTTGTTGGTATGATTTAACGGGGTACTGAGAGGCTCGAGTGCATTTTGGATCATTAGTTGAGGGACTAGTTAAGTAAAGAGATTTGGAGTTTGACCATGGTCAATATCATGTCATGACAACCTATTTTCAGTGTTTTGATTGCGGGACCAGGTCCACAACATACTTTATGATTGGAATGCATATATGGTGTCTGTCCGGGAGGTTACTGATGAGTTTCAAATCATTTCAATGAAGTTTAGGTTTGCTGGTGTTCGTTCTTCGCTATTGCGAACTTTTTGTTGCAATTGCGAACTACCTCATTAGCAAACATCTGGTCTCAATTGCGAACATTTTGTCTCAATTGGGACTCCGCAATTGCAAACTTGTGGTTGCAGTTGTGAACAATCCGTAATTGCGAACTTTTGGTCTTAAATGTGACATCTACAACTGGGTTAAGACTCGGAATCTCAGGATTTTAGTTGTCACGAACCAAACCGCAGGGCCGCGTCGGTCACCCGGTACCTTACTCAATAGAGTACCAATGTAACATATATTTCTTATCATACCATCATGGGTAAATGGGCCAGAAGGGGCGTCATGAGATTACAAGAATAAAGCAAAAGGGTATACTAGACATAGGACGACCCAACATGATATAGAAACTTATACATGTGACACACATGCCTATAAGGTCGATGGTCATTTGTATACTCAAAACATAGGACGATAAGGCCATACAAGTATCCATATATATGACATCTGTCTACAAGCCTCAAAAAATACATAAAGGTCATAAGGATCGGGAAATGGCCCCGCCATACTAATCAATACATTTCTAAATTATAGTAACCAAATAGGCAACTCTGGAGCAAGTGGAGTGCACCAACACCTTCCGCTGAGCCAATAGCCAACTAGGAGGACTCTCAACCTGTCTATCGGGATCTGCGGGCATGAAACGCAATGTCTCCAAACAAAAGGGCGTCAGTACAAATAAAGTAACGAGTATGTAAGGCATGAAAGTAGTATATAAAAGACATGAAAGAAACATGGAGTCAGAAACTCAAACTGTAATTCTGAATCTCTCTATGAATCATGAAAACTTTATAATGTCATGTATGTGCGTGTAAATGTCATACCATGCATAGGTATATGCGTACATAACGTCATCAAGACTCTGAGAGCATCCCATTATACCATCTCAGCCACTATGGGCGAAGTCATCAACGTATACCAACTGATCAGGTAATGGTGCTTATATAACACCATAACCTTTCGCAATACCCCATATACATATAATATATGCGCATATAACACCATCTGGTCATGGGTCAATATACATATATAAATGAATGCAATTCATAATGAAGTAAGTCAATAAGATCTCTTGGAATGTCATAAGATCAATATGCGTTCAATTAATATCAACTATGTATTTTTCGAGACCCATGAATAGACGATATAATAATAGGACACATAGGGAATCAAGAACATAGGCACCCCTAGTACTTCTATGAATAGAGTAATTTATGAAAGTTGTACGTTTGCTCGTTTCATTTGTATCATGTGGATCATGCCAAAAAGAAAGAAGGGATAGCCTTAACATACCTTAACTCCATTTAGTCCTTAATACCTTCCAAAAAATTCTTCAGACAACTCAACTCAATCTACCATAGCATACTGAGATTCAAAATCATTGTTGAGCAAAGGCTAAGTCTGTAACTTAAGATAGTAGCTCAATTATGTAAATTCGGGCAGCATCTCCCCTGTAACAAGAGCATCCTCCAATACCATACACCAACAATAACAACCAGAGAAATCCAGCAACATATAAATATCAATAACAAGACACCATATAACAACAATAAGTCACAACTACTTCACGACGAGCGACAAACTATGATTGGAATCCGTATAACCCATATCACCAATTATAGAATTCTTACATTAACTTCACAGCATCATTAACATGTAATGAATTCATTCATCAATGATTCCATCCTTATACCATATATTTATAATAAAAGAAATAATCCATAACTCCAACTATCTTCACTTAGCAACTTTATTCACTAGTTCATGTCTAGTCCATTCATTTAACTTAATCAACAACAAGATAACCTTGAGCACATGAAATAAAACAATATAATTACCTCCTACAGCGGATGCAAGTCAAAATTCATGTTATATTTAGCTTACAAAACCCCAACACACCCCAATCATTTCGTACCCAAAACGACAACTATAGTAGTGTCAAACACCCCAAAATTGTTACAAGGAACGACTAATCCACCATTTCGAAATTATGCGGTTTATCTCCACACCATTTCTGTTAAAAATATTCAATAAATGGTATCAAAATATATTGAAAAAACACAACACTTAATAGCCACAAAACAGTCCACTACAAGTCGAATAACTCGAACTCGCGGCTTCCGATCACCATCCTGTGAGTTCTAACTATTAAGAAACAAATTTATCAACTTTCCACAATATTTAAAAGCTTAAATACAGAAAAAATTCATTTTATTTACTATTAAATATATTCCAAAACTCAAGCTACAAAGAAAAAGCGAGGCAATATAGCGATACTTACGTCGTAGGGATCGTTTTAATGTTATCGCTACTTGATTTTGTGCCCCGGATGATAGTCTTGTTGGAGACCCTATTGGAGAGCTTGAGGTTGAGGTTAGGGGTTTTATTTGGTTGTGCTCTCTGGAATAATGGAGAAAGATACGAGATAAGGGATGTAAATATCCCCTTTTATTTGAAATTCAAAATGGTGCTACTTGGCATCCTATCATTGGCCCTTCTTTATATGCTTATATCTTTTTATCCGAACATCAGATAAATTAACGGTTAAGTGAGTTGGAAAATAAATTTCAAGATCTTCAATTTGGTATATACTATGTCCTAAAATACCTCATTTAACATACGAAATGTATTGCTCAAAATATTTTAGTGACACACCTACTTGTCACCTATGTAGTCTCGCGAAACAACAAATATCTCTCTACTCTGATGTCGTATTGACAAACCATTTAATGAGATGGAAACTATACTCGTAGAGATTCAATTTTATGTGTGTATCATCTCGTAATTCTAAGAATATTGGGCGAAAATCTTAACTACATTTGACCTAATGTTCAGTAAATTTATGATTGTTACTTGTGATGACCTTTGCCAACTTTTGTTCCACAACTCGCTTGACTTCAAAATGTAAAACATTACTATCATAAGCCTAAAATAACTTATAACATAACCTCTTTCTCACATTAATAACCCTAGTATCACCCCAAAGTGCATGTCATAAAATTCCGAACTTATCGACTTTCAACAAAACTTATTTTCTTCAATTTGTTTAGATTATAAGCCTTTCCAACTATTTTGGTACTTGTTATTCATGACCTTAAATATTTGTAACCCCCAAGGTTACACGAATAACTTACTTTATGTAATTTCAAGGATGATGTAAAGAATTATGATCCTTCTTGTGTACATAAGAAATTGGGTGGGTATAGGGCATAATCTGAGCTTACATCAATTGACTTACGACATATTTTTGCGCACGAAAACATGGGGTGTAACATTAGCTCATTCTTTCATATTTTAAATCCTAGACTCGTAGTTGGGAGATTTTGGAGAGAATTTTTACCTCATGGATTGGGGTAACTATTTTGTACTCAGTTTTGATTATATTCCATAATTCCATTTGATTTTGGCCTTTGATTGTTTATTTCAAAAGAGATATTAGGGGTTTTTGTTTAAATTTTTCTAAAGTGATTAATTGCGTTTTGAACATCGATATAGAGTCATATCTGAATGAAATTAGTATGGTTGGGATCGTATTCTAATGTGTTATAGGAATTAGCGAGTTTTGTCGGATTCCGAGGTGCGGGCCCGAGTCTGACTTTTTTGTTGACTTTGAGTAAATGTGTGAAGATTCGACATTTATCATTTGAGTTTGATCCTATGGCATTATATGATGATTTTTAGTTTCTCTTGGTTAGTTTCGAGTTGTTCGTAGGATGATTTGAGTGGGATGACCCTTATATTGTATCAATTTGTCTTGTTTGAGATAAGTGTCTTGCCTAACTTTGTTTGAGCTATTTTTCCTACTAATTGATATTATTTTCTACATGCGAGGGTGATACATATATGAGGTGGAGAGCGTATATGCATGTGCCAGAGTTAATCATGCTCAGGGGTAAATTATATGATTAATTGTGCCTTATAAAAGTATGTGACCTTCTTGTTTCATGTCTTCCTTGACTTCTAAATTACTATGAATATGAAATTAAATGCTTGAAACCATGATTTAGTTTATTATAATTTGATTAAAATTTGAAACAATTTTGTGAAGTTATTAATGTGATAAATCCGGTTGTTATTATACCTAATCACAAATACATCACTATGACCGTTATTCTTGAGATATCGAATTCTATACTTGAGTTGAAGATCAACTTTGAGACTTGTTGAAATACTTGAATAATAAGGTTCTTGAGTTTTATTGAATTGTTATTGGCTTAAAATCCATGATTGATGTTCATTTGAAATATTCTCTTAATCACTCTTCTAGATGATATCCATGCTTCTTACCTTGCTTGTTATTGATATACATGTTCTTGGTAAGGAAGAGTGTAAAACACGAATTAGTGATGTCGTGCCATTGCATATACATTATCATGTAAGGAACAATTTAAAGCACGAAGGGTGATGCCGTGCCATTTCATTTATATTATCATGTGAGGATGAGAGAAAAAGCACGATGTGGAGATATCTGTTCCTTATGTAGACATTCATGCATGTACCTTGGGTTGTTACTGTTGCACCTATGTTTGCTTTGTGACTTGTCATTGTTGTACTGTATTTATCCTCTATTTCAATTGTTGTTATGTTGTCCATGCCTTTTATATGTTTATCTTGCAAATATCATGCTTTCATTCTTATTTGTCATATCTATATCTTTGTTGTTTCTCATTTGTTGCACTTTCGTATAAGCCTTCTACCTTGTTAGTTTCTCATGCCTTCTATTTTTTTAGCTTATAAAGATCATGCTTCCCCTGTATCTCCCAGTTTATCGTTATTGTTATTGGCATTTCTTCACCTGGTTGGTACTGATATACATATGCTCGCCGAGGAAGAGATAAGTGCACGAAGGGTGTTGCCATGCCAATTGATTTGACTTACACTTATATGTTTAGTAAGGATAAGATAAATGCACGAATGGTGTTGTCGTGCCATTTTATTTGATATTTCGAGTACATTTGTCACATAGTTATTTTCTTGCTAGTCTATTGCACCAGTTATAAAAGTGAGTATCTTTAAACTGAAAAGTATCGTCACTACCTCAACGAGGTTAGAAAATATACTTACTAAGTACATATGATCAGTTGTACTCATACTACACTTCTGCACCTCGCATGTAGATTTTGGAGTTGGGGTTACTGTGAATGGCATTGAAGATGCACATGCATTCGGATTATAGCTGACACTTGTCCTGATAGCTTTATATTTTTCTAATTTGTTTATGTAAACTTTATATAGATGATGTATTTATTCGTACCAACTTCTGTAAATTTTAAGTCTTAGAAGCTTACGATTTGTACTACCAGTCCTTGAATTTGTATAGAAAGTTAAATTATTTTATCCATTGTCTCTTATTACTTGATTTGAGTTGTGTTGATTTTATTTGGCTTACCTAGTGAGCCGGGTTAGGTGCCATCACGACTAGGCATATTTTTGGATTGAGACAGTCATTATTTTTTCATTAATTGCTTTCACTAGTATATTATCTTCGCTTTGACTATTTTGCAGTTTATCACATGATTACCCTTTGTCACCATTTATTTACTTTGCTTTTCCGTTGTTAGCTATATATTGATATTCTACACAATTATCTGATTTAGTAAGTGTCTTGACTTCAACCTCATCACTACTCCACCGAGGTTAGTTATGATACTTACTGAGTAACGCTGCGGTGTACTCATGCTACGCGTATTCACCTTTTGTGCAAATTCATATACCACGGAGCGTGTCGTACGTTAGTTAGATGCATTTGATTTGCTGCGGAGGCTTCAAGGTATACCTTTCATTGCGTTAGCAAGCCTCGGAGTCACCTTCTGTTGTCTTTTATTACTACTGTTTATTTTCATTCCAGAACAATATTGTATTTAGAGATTTCTAGTATACTTAGCAGAGCTTATGACTCTTTATTACCGGTTTTGGGGATGTATGACTGTTGTTCGGTTAAGCTATGCTATTTCAGTTATCCTTTAATGTTTTTAAGTTAAGTTGGTTATTTCTGTAAATTCTCAGCATGTGTTACGATTACTAGTCTTAGAGACTAGGTGTCATTATGATTATTAAGGTGGGATTTTTGGGTCGTGACACAAAGAATACCTTCAATGATGGTAAATCAGACATCAAAATAGAAACATACCAAAAGAGACACAAATATTTAACGTGATTCGGTAAATTGACATATGTCCACATGAGGATATGAGTAATTCACTATATAGAAGAGAGTACAAAATGTTGAGAGAACAACCTCACAAAGAGGAATACACAAGTGACTGGATAACACTTGTCTAACATTTTTTTACCCCTTAACAAGACCTCAAACTTCTTATGGCTACATTGTAGCTTCTGCCAAGTGAAAAAGAGGGATTCTTTATTTTGTAGAAGTTTAAAACATATTTTACAAGAAAAATAGATAAGCCAAATATGGAAGATTTATAATTTTCTTTTAGAAAAAGAAAAATCAATTATGATAAATGTGTTGACCTTCTTTCATGAAAACAATAATCCAAATATGGAAAAAATCAAGGGAAACTCCTACCCTTGACCTGAATTTTTTAACCAAACAAATTTGATCAACCTTCTTCTTTAAATTTTCAACATGATAAATCTCCATATTAAAGCTTATAAGCAAAAGGAGATAAAGGGGTTTATAATGCAGAATAAAAAGGCTTTGATAGCCTTAGTTGAGCACATAATAAAGGAAAAAAAAGATAGTTTCATAATTAAGAAAATTGCTCCTGGTTGGCAGTGGATATCAAACTTCAGAAACAACAATAAGAGCAGAATTTGGGTAATATGAGTTCCAAGGATTTTTGTTTTTGAGCCAACTAAGATAAATGAACAAATCATACATGGGCAGATCAAAACACATTCAAACTTGCTAACATTTGGGTTTACAGCAATATATGGTTTGCATACTCTAAAAGATAGGTTGAAAATGTGGCAGAAGTTAAGGCAGATACACAATTTGCAGATGGAACCATGGCTGGCAATGGGAGATATCAATGTAGTCTTAAATGGTCAAGATAGGCAGCATGGTACTATGATACAGGATATGGAGACAAAGGACTTTAGGTAATTTATGAATGACACTGGAATGAATGAACTTCATACTGTGGGAAGGGACTTCACATTGTATAAGGTTAAAATCTGGAAGGACGATTTTTACGCCTATTTTCACAGTGGCCGATTCACGTGGAAGTCAAAGTATGGTACGAGGTTCGACCTCGGGCAGTCTAATAAGTCGTCCCAGGAGGATACTGACCCATGAACCGGCGTAATGGACGGAGCGAAGATCAAGGCAGGCATCCATGTGACGGAGTACGATTCCGCACTTGAGCATTAACTAGCCGAATCAATTAAGATCTTCGCAATAAATGCTGGTGTACTACGTTTGGACCCTCCCTGCTATATAAAGGGGATCCTTGTCACTTTGTAACACAAAATAATACAAGACACAAGAACATTCTCTTCTTTAATATCAAACATCTTCTATTCCTCTTTATTAGCACATTTACCTGCATTTACTGCTTTCATTTACTCGTTCTTCATTTATTGCCCATCATTGATCATAAATAGAACATCTCAAGGTCCGCAAGCCCATTATAAGCTCCATCAACCATTCGACCTAGGCCCTAGCCTCGGTCTCAGGGACCCCCCGAGCTCAACATCGAGCCTTCGACTTAGGGCACTCTGGTTTGCTTTCCTTTTGCTTTCGTTCGTTTTTCTCACTCTTTCATCCAAACATAGTTAGCTATTATCATTCAATAACCGGTATTAAAATAAATCACGTATTTTTAAAATCACATAACTAAATATAATTGTAGTTACCATTTTCACGGTAAACAGTTTGGCGCTCACCGTGGGGCTACAAATAATAGTGATTTTTTTAGTCCTGGTTCGTTGAAAACACAAGTTATCTTTTACACCTTTTCTTGTCCAAAGAATCTTCGATTTCAGGTCAGAATATCCAACTCAATGAGCGCGTAAGAGAGTAGAAGCTTTGAGGGGTTCGGGAGGAACGATGTGTGCATCCCGAATGCCGGTGCAGCGTCGCCAGGACTTAGCGTCATAGCGGAACCCACCCCCGAAGGCACGGACTCAAGCAACGACCTACGGGATGACATCAACCTTCACACCAACTGGAATGCGCGTCAAAAAGACCCGTAGGATGAGCGAGACGCCACCGTTAAGGGGAACAGGGAAAACAACCTTCAAATGATCTTCGAAATACTACAGGCGCAACAAGCAGTGATCACCCAGCTACAAAACAAGTAGAGAACCTCGAGAACACCAGCAACAGCCCCCCGAATTCGGCTAATATCGGAAAGGGCAGGAAGTAAGGGACCAACGATCGAGCTTGTCGTCAGGATACTTGGAAACCTAGCCAGAAAAATAGAGTTAAGGCTTCCAAAAAGAAAGCCACAGCCACAAAATGAGAGGTATCGACCTTACGTCGAAAATCGAAAGAGCGCCACAAGGGCCAATGAGCCCCGAGCCAAATTAAACATAGACAAAAACAGGATAACATACAAAGGTGGGTCCATTAGGGATTTGGAACCCTTCAGGGTGCCCCACTCAACCCGATACAATTACATGAATGATGTTTCGGGAATCATATCGGCCATGGGACAAATCAGAGACACCAGATGACCAAAGCCCGTATCATCGGATCTCTCTCAGAGAAACCCCAGCCTGATATGTGAGTTTCAGGCTACTCACCGTCATTAAACCGAGGATTGTAGATACCTCCCGAAATAGGTAACCCCATTGGCCATCAATGGGTGCCTACGAGGAATCAACTGCAGTCGGGTCACGGACCTCCCCTAGGGAGGTACGGTGGCCCTAAAGAATGAAGCGAGGAAGCCAGCGCTCCACGCATATGATTGTTGGGGGAAAACGGCATCATGTAGGGACCTATGATCAAGCGAGCGAAAGCGTGAAATGTAGCGGCTGGATAGATTCTGTGCCATACACCCGAGGATATCCTTTCATTCACAAACGGATATCCCGAGACCCCGTCTCATCCGCATGATAACGCACTAGTAATTTCTTTCCTTCTAAATAAAGTTCAAATTAAAACACGTCCTTGTGGATCCAGGTAACTCTACCAACGTAATCAAGACGAAAGCAATGTAACAGCCAGGGATGCCCGACCGAGTCGTACGTACTTCGCCAACTCTCAATGGGTTTAACACGGCCAGCGGACAACCAGAGGGGAAATATCCCCCAAGGATGGCAGTGAAGATATTCCTCATTCTCCGTACTTTCGTCGCTCCCAATGATTCAGACGCAACTAAATCAACGATCGAGGAGCTAGAACATGCCGCCTTGGTCGGACAACCTCCAGATCAAAAGGCATGACAGGGATTCCACCCGGAATAACCACCCATCAATTAAGCATCGACCCTTGTTTCAAACCGGTGAAACAAAAATGAGGCTATCTATACTCGGTCGTATCGAAGGTAGCGACAAGCGGTGTGCTGATTCAAGAGGAACAAGGTACGGGATTCCCTGCCTATCATGTGAGTCTAACACTGAGCGATGCCGAAACCAGGTATCCTCCTTTAAAAAAACTAAGCCCTAGCTCTCATTAATGCATCTCGAAAATCAAAACATTATTGCCAACATCGTAGCATTTGTGTCTTAACGAAGAACCCGCTTCAAAGCATATTGCATGAACCTGAGCTGTCGGGCCGATTGGCTAGATGGCCCATCGATCTCGTAGGATACGATATTGAATATCAGCCCCGAACGACTATCAAATCCCAGATTTTGGCAGATTTCGTGGCCGACTTCGCGCCTGCTTTGGCGCCCAAAGTAGAGAAATAATTGTTATTAGAAATGGGCGCATCGTCCGGGGGTATGGACCTTGTTCACCAGCGATGCATCCAATGCGAAAGGGTCCGTGTTCGGCATAGGCAAAAGGACGCTGGGGAATTCGTCCGTAAATACGATAAATGGCAAAGGTTCGCGCCCATGTTCCATCAGACGGGCGAACAACTATATTCGATCCTATCGCCCTGGCCATTTGTAAAGAACCATAAAATTTCATATCTAAAAATGATGCCCGGGTAGTTTCCCATGTTGTTATAACTGTAGAAATTCTTAAAAAACCCTTTTGAAGTAAAAAGTACCCCAGGGACTTAAAAGATATAATTTCCCAGAAATGCGCGGATCTGCGGTCCACTATGCGATTGCAGATCAGGTATGCAGACCGCATAGTGCTTTCATACCTGGAAAACCTGCTTTCCAATTTGAGGACAACTATGCGGCCCAAGATGTGATTGCATTTTGAGAACGCGGGCCGCATAGTTGTCGCATTCTTGCACCTTCATTTTTGCGGTGGAGGTTGTGCGACGCACTATGCGATCGCATAACAGGTATGAGGACCGCATAGTGGTCGCCTACCTGGGCAGCCTATTTTCCTTTTTGTCTCAGCGAAGGCCATTTATGCAACGGGAACACGGACCGCATAGCAGGAATGCGATCGCTTTCCTGACCGCATTTCCTGCTTCGGGGCTTCTAATTTCTGATTCTAAAACTCGATTCCTAGTTTATTAAAACACTCCACCCCTTCATTTTTAACACCTATCTTACTAAAATAGAGATAAGGGAGAGTGGGTTTAGTGAGAGAAAGTCTTATTCTTCATGAATTTGGTCCATCATCTCTACTCAGGCCTGGAAGTTTATCGAGTAGTCGTCATCTTCTTCACTATAAGAGGTAAGTCTTCACCCTATTTCCCCAAACTCTCAGATTTTTGTTAAGAATAAAACACACGTAGGTTGGTTCTTGAGAATGAAAGTTGAGACCTTGCATGCATGTGAATGATCTTCCATAACCTAGTAAAGGGAAGCAAGTTAGAGTAATCATTCACTAAAAAGGGTTTAGTTAATCTAAGGGATCAAATAGTGTTTGATAAAATGTTCAAATAAATTCAAGATTCCTAATTCTCAGGTAAATGTGTCGCATTGTGAACTAGATTTACGGTGCTAGACGATTCGGTGAATTATGATAGAAATTAAAGGGAATTCTGATTCGAGGTATGTATGGCTAACTTTAATCTTTTTAGAGTCGCCTTGTTGGTGTCTGAGCATTCGGTATGAATTTCTGGCTTATGCATATATGAATTGGTTGTTCTAATGTGTAGAGACGTAAGAATCTATTCTCTGATTGTCCTAGTTGATTGCTATGCCACCATGCTATATGAGATTGTGAAAGGTAATTTCATTGTGATTACTCTATCATGTGCAAGGTTTGTTAAATGCTTGAATATGTTGGTATGAAAGAATGATAACAAACCCAAATGCGTGAATGTATCTACGTGCTAAGGGCTGTGTAGCAAGTGATGAAAAGGAGTTGTGGATTGATTTAATTGAACTAAATGACTATGGCAATATTGTATATGTTTCATTGTTTGGCAAGGATTATTGTGGCTTTGATTTCATACGGATTGTTGGTTGTAATGAATTTATATTCTTGTTGATGAAAATCCTTGGGATTGAATTGTGGGTTGTTATTATTGCTATGAAATATGATTGTACGGTGGGATCGGGTTGCACGCGCGCAACAGGAGGAATAATGGTGATATGTGAGAAGTAATAAGGGTGGAATGTGATTGTCCGGTGGGAGCGGGTTGCACGCCGCAACAGAATATAATAAGGTTGAAATGTGATTGTCCGGTGGGATCAGGTTGCGCGCTGCAACAGAAAGAAATAAGGGTGGATTGTTGAGAAGGAATAAGGGTGGAATATGATTGTGTTGAAATAGGAATATGTGAAAATCTAATTTGTGATTCTCTGTATCTCTGTGCAATAACTGTTTGGTTTCGTTGAGTGCCTTCTATCTGTGCATTGCTTTATTTTACTTAGAGTGAAGTTGTTTATACATACTAGTACTATTCAATTGTACTAACATCCCTTTTTCCGGGGGCGCTACATCTTTTATATGGATGTAGGTGGTTCTATAGCAGGTAGCTCCGTCCGTCGTTAGTGGTGCCTCCTGTTCATCTCTTCAGCGGTTGTGGTGAGCCTCACTTCCTCTCGGGGCCGTGTGTGGACTATATAACTCTCTTTTGCCTATGTTGTAAAAGGTATAGCTAGGGCCTTATTCATGACAGGTTTATGTAAATCTCCTAGTACTCTTAGAGGCTCCATAGACACTACGTGGGTTGTATACATGTATTTTGGGTAGTAGCTTTGTTTGGTTGAAATCGTGGTCCGTTTTAGAAAAGTTGTATGTATTATATACGTTTTTGGATTATCAAATGTTGAAGGTTAAAAGAGGAAATGAATTTATGTTGTAATCGTACTTTGAACTTAAATTGGCTAATTCATATGGAACAATGTATATTGTAGACACGGGGCAACGCGTTGGGTAGGAAAGGAAAATCAGGTCCACTTGACCGGGATCATTGGGTTAGGCGCCGGTCTCGTCCTTCGCTTTTGGGGCATAACAAACTTTGTATCAGAGCCTAAGGTTTTAAGAGTGTCCTAGGATGTCTCGGAGCCGTGTCTAGTAGAGCCCTTCTTATCGGTGTGTTTCACGACCACATCTATAATTAGGGGGTTGCATGGACATTTAGGAAAGTACCCATTTATTGCTATTCTATATCGTGCGATGTGGTGAAAGGTGAGGTTGTCTATCTCTAACTCGTGCGATGTTCCAATTTTCAGTAAATGGCACCTAAGAAGAGAGCTCGACTCGGCCTAGAGGCCAATGCCACCCCAAGTGTGGCCATAAATTCTTTATTTGATGGTACGGGCGAGAATGATTCCTTGACCATGAATCAGCTTGACTCTTTTGTTCTTGACCAAACTATTCCAATTCCTGCTCTAGCGGAGGGTGCTACGATCCCTCCCCCTGATATTCCTGATCCTCCTCCAGCCCCAGCTTCGGGTCCCGGTATTTCTGATGGGGACATAAGGGGAGCTATTCATATGTTGACGCAGTTGGTGGCCTCTCCGTCCAAGAGATCAAATATTGCCCCCGCACCCTTGACTGAGCAAGGGGATTCTTCAGGTTCTAGAGTCAATCAGTCTCTATGGTTAGCCCCTCTAGAGTTCACAGGCACCGACCTAGAGGCCGATCCTTAGGACTTTATAGATGAAATGTACAAGACTCCTCGGGTTATGAGGGATACTGAGAAAGAGGGAGTTGAGTTAGCTTCCGTTCGTCTAAAAGGAGAGGCATATTCATGGTTCGAGATGTGAGAGAGTTACGGTGGAGAAGGGAGCCCTCGGTGAGGTGGGATGAGTTTGTAGATGCTTTTATGGATCATTTCTTGCCTGCCAAGACTAGGGAAGACCGTGCGACAAAGTTTGAGGTCCTTAAGCAAGGCAACATGAGTGTGTGGGAGTATCATATGCAGTTCGTGCACTTGTCCAAGTATGATATCCACATGATGCCGACTATGGAGGCCAGTGTTCGTCGGTTTGTTAAATGCTTTGGTCCTTTGGTTATCAATGAGGCTGCTACAGCTGCTTTGCACTCAGATATGAACTATGGGAAGATTGTGGGATTCGCCCAGGCTACGGAGGCTTGGAAATTGAAGATAAGAATTAAGAGAGAGAGTAGTAGTAGGGCCCGGTCAATGGGCAACCCTGGGAATTCTATTGGAGGTGTGAGATCAGCCCTCGGGAGAGGGTCATCAGGGCCATCTTAGTCCTATGCTCAGTCCTCAGCCAGTGCTCTGCCATCAGGGCATAGTTATCAGTAGGGAGGTCACTTTGAACCAGGTGCAGATAGCAAGAGGTTCCATCAGTCGGGTCGTTCAGGTGGGAGGTTCCAACAGCAGCGGAGGTCCCCATGCCCTAAGTGTGGGAGGTTTCATTCTGAGCCTTGTTACTTGAATATCCCGGTATGTTATAGATGCGGAGTGAGGGGCCATGTTCAGCGAGACTCTCGTGCACCTAGTCAGGGAACAGGTAGGGGTACTGCTCAACCATCCAGTTCGTCAGCCGCAAAGTCTTCAGCACGCCCTCCAGCACTAGCAGGGCACGGTGCAGCTAGGGGTAGAGCACGAGGTCAAGGGGTACCTAGTCGGTTCTATGCTTTGAGTGGTGGCCAGAGTGCTGAGGCTTCTCCAAATGTTTTCACAGGTATTCTGACTTTTCAAACACATGATGTTTATGCTCTTATTGATCTCGGATCTTCATTTCCATATCCTACTCCATTTATTGTTTCGAGTTTTGGGATAGAACCCGAACAGTTTCATGATACGTTCTCAGTGTCGACTCTGGTTGGTGATTCTATTATGGCCGCGCGAGTCTATAGGAATTGTGTTGTCACGGTGTGTGGTCGAGATACCACGGCCGATCTTATTGAGTTAGAAATGGTAGATTTGGATGTAATTATGGGGATGGATTGTCTCTACTCGTGCTTTGCTAAACTCGATTGCCGAACAAGAATTATGAGGCTGGAGTTTCCTAATGAACCAGTTATTGAATGGAAAGGGAATGATGTTGTACCGAGGGGTAGGTTTATTTCCTGTCTTAAGGCCTCCAAGATGATCAGGAAGGGGTGCATCTATCATTTGGTCCAGGTTGCGGACACCACTTCAGAGGTGCCTTCTCCCGAGTCCGTGTCGGTTGTGAATGAATTTCTAGAGGTATTTCCGGATGAGCTTCCTGGAATTTCACCAGATAGAGAGATCGATTTCGGTATTGATGTATTGCCAGATACGCAGCCAATATCTATTCCACCTTACAGGATGGCCCCAGCAGAATTGATAGAGTTAAAAGAAGAATTGAAAGATCTATTAGAAACGGGTTTCATTCGGCCAAGCGTGTCGCGTTGGGGCGCACCGGTTCTTTTTGTTAGAAAGATGGATGGATCGCTTCGGATGTGTATTGATTATCGGCAGCTCAACAAGGTCACCATCAAAAACAAATATCTATTGCCTCGGATGGATGATTTATTCGACCAATTGCAAGGTGCTAGGTTCTTCTCAAAGATTGATTTATGGTCTGGGTATCACCAGTTGAAGATCAGGGAGCAGGATGTTCCTAAGACCGCCTTCAGGACTCGTTATGGCCACTTTGAATTTTTGGTAATGTCTTTTGGGCTAACTAACACCCCAGCCGCTTTTATGGATCTTATGAATCGCGTTTTCAAGTCGTTTCTTGACTCTTTTGTAATAGTCTTCATTGATGATGTCCTTGTTTATTCGTGAAGTCGGGAAGATCATGCTAATCACCTCAGGGCAGTTGTGCAAACTCTTCATCAGCACCATTTGTATGCAAAGTTTTCAAAATGTGAGTTTTGGCTAGAATCGGTCATCTTTTTGGGCCAGGTAGTTTCTAGGGAAGGAATTCAGGTTGATCCCTAGAAGATCGCAGCAGTGAAGGATTAACCTAGACCAACTACCCCGACAGAGATTCGTAGTTTCTTGGGTCTAGCTGGATATTATCGGAGGTTCGTGGAGGGATTCTCTACTCTGGCCTCCCTATTAACTAAGATGACACAGAAAGCAGTTAAGTTTCAGTGGTCCGATGCTTGTGAAAAGAGTTTTTAGGAATTGAAGTCGAGATTGACTTCGGCACCAGTGTTAACCTTGCCAGAAGGTACAAAGGGATTTGTGGTTTATTATGACGCTTCGAGGGTTCGTTTGGGGTGTGTGTTGATGCAATGTGGTATATTTATAACGTATGCTTCAAGGAAACTCAAGAATCACGAGAAGAGTTATCCGACGCATGATTTGGAGCTCGCAGCGGATGTGTTTGCATTGAAAATCTAGCGGCATTATCTTTATGGGGTCCATGTGGACGTGTTCATAGACCACAAGAGTCTTTAGTATTTATTCAAATAGAAGGAGTTGAACTTAAGGCAGCGGAGGGGGTTAGAATTACTCAAAGATTATGATATGAGTATTTTGTACCATCCAGGAAAGGGGAATGTGGTAACCGACGCTCTTAGTTGGAAATCCATGGGTAGCTTGGTCCATTTGGAAGCTGGTCAGAGGCTTTTGGGTCGGGAGGTTTATCAGTTGGCCAATTTAGTGGTCTGGCTTTCGGCCTCAGATGAGAGGAAGGTCGTGGTGCGTAATGGAGCATAGTCTTTGCTTGTAGCGAAAGTCAATGGAAAGCAATTAAGGGATCCGGCTTTGGCACAGTCAAGGGAAAGCAATTAAGGGATCCGGCAATGGTGACGGTGTTTTGCAGTGCCAAGGGAGGCTATGTGTTCCGGATGTGGATAATCTTCTGGAGAGAGTTATGGCACAAGCTCACAATTTGAGGTATTCTATACACCTAGGTTCTACGAAAATGTATCGCAATCTCAAGGAGATTTTCTGGTGGAATGGTATGAAGAGGGGTGTGGCAAACTTTGTGGCTAGGTGTCCGAATTGTCAGCAAGCGAAGGCCGAGCATCAGAATCCCGATGGGTTGACGTAGCTTATGGAAATACCGATGTGGAAATGGGAAATGATCAATATGGACTTTGTGGTAGGGTTACCCCGCACTCAGCGCAAGTTCGACTCACTTTGGGTAATAGTGGATCGACTCACAAAGTCAGCACATTACTTGCCAGTAAAGTCCACCGATACTGCAGAACAGTACGCTCAGTTGTATATCAAGGAAATAGTAAGACTTCATGGCACTCCAGTTTCTATTATCTCAGATCGAGAGGCCCAGTTCACAGCTAACTTTTGCAGTAAATTTCAGCAAGGTTTGGGTACTCAGGTAAACCTCAGCACAACCTTCCACCCACAAACGGGCGGTGAAGCGGAGCGGACTATTCAGATGCTTGAAGATATGCTACGAGCTTGTGTATTGGATTTCAAGGGTAGTTGGGATGATCACTTGCCGCTTATAGAATTTGCTTACAATAACAGTTTACATGCTAGTATTCTGATGGCCCCATTTGAGGCATTGTACGGTAAGAGGTGTAGGTCTCTGATTGGATGGTTTGAGGTTGGTGAGGCGGAATTTCTAGGACTGGATCTTGTGCACCAAGCTATGGAAAAAGTTAGAGTCATTCAGGAGAGGATGCTGCTCAGAGTCGTCAGAAATCCTATGCGGACGTTCGTCGTAGATATTTGGAGTTCCAAGTAGATGATTGGGTATTTTAGAAGGTGTCTCCCATGAAGGGAGTGATGCAGTTTGGGAAGAAAGGGAAATTGATCCCGAGGTATATCGGGCCATATCAAATCGCTCAAAGGATAGAGCAAGTAGCATATGGGCTGGAATTGCCCCATGAAATGACATTAGTGCATGCATTGTTTCATGTGTCCAGGCTAAAGAAGGTAATTGGAGATCCATATGCTATCGTGCTATTTGAGACCGTTGAAATTAATGAAGAATTGTCATATGCAGAGGTTACGGTTGCTATACTTGATAGGCAAGTCTGTAGATTGAGAAACAAAGAGATTTCTTCTGTTAAAGTGTTATGGCGAAGTCACCAAGTCGAGGAAGCCACGTGGGAAGCGGAAAATGAAATGAAAGAGAAATATCCCCATTTGTTTGAATAAGTCTAGAAGTGGTCGTAAGAACTTCCATCTCTAAGCAATTACACCTTTGTGTGAAATTTTGTGCAAGAACACTCCACTATCCTAATTTCCTTACTATTATGACTTCTCAATTTTGTTCCACCTTTGTGTATATCGTGGAATAGTAAATTATGTGCAACCAATATGATAGTTGAATGATATGCAAGTTTGTGGCATTAACATAATTATGTATAGCATGTTGAATTGATTGAATTATATACAATATTATGAGGTAACCGAATTATGTGAAAGTCGTTGGAGTAATTGAAAATGTGTGAAATTTGTTAGCAATGTGTTTCGGGGGCTCTCTGACGGGTAGATAGGCCATATTACAAAGGAAACTCTGGCAAAATTTTCAGAAAATATCGGAGTTAGTGAAAATTGGGGGTTAGCATATTGTGTTTTCAAAATGATTCCCCTATCCTCATTCGAGGACGAATGATTTTAAGTGGGGGAGGATGTAAAGACCCGTAAAATTTCATATCCAAAGATGATGCCCGATAGTTTCCCATGTTGTTATAACTGTAGAAATTCCTAAAAATAGACCTTTTTGAAGTAAAAAGTAACCCCGGGACTTAAAATATATAATTTCCAAGAAATGCGCGGATCTGCGTTCCACTTTACGATCGCAGATAAGGTATGCGGACCGCATAGTGGTCACATACCTGGACAGCCTGCTGTCTAATTTGAGGACAGCAATGCGGCCCAAGATGCAATCGCATGTTGAGAATGCGGGCCGCATAGTTGTCGCATTCTTGCACCTTTAATTTTATGGAAGAGGTTATGTGACGCACTATGCGATCGCATAACAGGTATGCAGACCACATAGTGGTCGCATACATGGGCAGCCTGTTTTCCTTTTTGGCTCAGCTGAGGGCCATTTATGCGACGGAAATGTGGACCGCATAGCAGGAATGCGATCGCATTCCTGACCGCATATCCTGCTTCAGGGATTCTAATTTTTTATTTTAAAACCCGACCCCTAGTTTAATAAAACACCCTCCCCTTCATTTTTAACACCTATCTGACTAAATAGAGAGAAGAGAGAGTGGGTTTAGTGAGAGAAAGTCTTCTTCTTCATCAAATTGGTCCAGCATCTCTACTTAGGCCTGGAAGTTCATCGAGTAGTCGTCATCTTCTTCACTATAAGAGATAAGTCTTCACCCTATTTCCCCAAACTCTCAGATTTTTGTTAAGAATAAAACACACATAGGTTGGTTCTTGAGAATGAAAGTTGAGACCTTGCATGCATGTGAATGATCTTCCATAACCTAGTAAAGGGAATCATGTTAGAGTAATCTTTCACTAAAAAGGGTTTAGTTAATCTAAGGGATCACATAGTGTTTGATAAAATGTCCAAATGAATTCAAGATTCCTAATTCTGAGGTAAATGTGTCGCATTGTGAACTAGATTGACGGTGATAGATGGTTCGGTGAATTGTGATAGAAATTAAAGGGAATTCTGATTCGAGGTATGTATGGCTAACTTTAATCTTTGTAGAGTCGTCTTGTTGATGTCTGAGCATTCGGTATGCATTCCTGTCTTATGCATATGTGAATTGGTTGTTCTAATGTGTAGAGACGTAAGATTCTATTCTCTGATTGTTCTAGTTGATTGTTATTCCACCATGCTATATGAGATTGGGAAAGGTGATTTCATTGTGATTACTCTATCATGTGCAAGGTTTGTTAAATGCTTGAATATGTTGGTATGAAAGAATGATAACAAACCCAAATGTGTGAATGTATCTAACTGCTAAGGGATGTGTAGCAAGTAATGAAAAGGAGTTGTGGATTGATTTAATGTAACTAAATGACTATGGAAATATTGTATATGACTCATTGTTTGGCAAGGATTATTGTGGCTTTGATTTCATACGGATTGTTGGTTGTAATGAATTTATATTCTTGTTGATGAAAATCCTTGTGATTGAATTGTGGGTTGTTATTATTGCTATGAAATGTGATTGTACGGTGGGATCGGCTTGCGCGCCGCAAAAGGAGGAATAAGGGTGATATGTGAGAAGTATTAAGGGTGAAATGTGATTGGCCAGTGGGATTGGGTTGCGCGCCGAAACAGGAAGAAATAAGGGTGGATTGTTGAGATGGAATAAGGGTGGAATATGATTGTGTTGAAACAAGAATCTGTGAAAATCTCATTTGTGATTCTCTTTATCTCTGTGCAATAACTATTTGGTTTCATTGACTGCCTTCTATCTGTGCATTGCTTGATTCTACTTAGAGTGAAGTTTGTTTATACATACTAGTACTATTCAATGGTACTAACGACCCTTTTGCCGGGGGCGCTACATCTTTTATATGGATGTATGTGGTTCTATAGAAGGTAGCTCCATCTGCCGTTAGTGGTGCCTCCTTTTCATCTCTTCAGCGGTTCTGGTGAGCCCCATTTTGCTCTCAGGGCCGTGTGTGGACTATATCACTCTCTTTTGCTTATGTTGTAAAAGGTATAGTCGTGACCTTGTTGCCGACAGGTTTATACAAATATCCTAGTACTCTTAAAGGCTCCATAGACACTGTGTGAGTTGTATACATGTATTTTGGGCAGTAGCTGTGTTCGGTCGAAATCGTGGTCCGTATTGGAAAAGTTGTATGTATTATATACGTTTTTGGATTATCAAATGTTGAAGGTTAAAAGAGGAAAAGAACTTATGTTGTAAATTGTACTTTGAACTTAAATTGGCCAATTCATATGGAACAATGTATATTGTAGAAACGGGGCAACGCGTTGGGTAGGAAATGCAAACCAGGTCCGCTTGACCAGGATCATTCGGTTAGGCACCGGTCTCGTCCTTCGATTTTGGGGTGTGACACCATCCATGAAATAGGAGACGAATATGGTCGAACCACTACTAACGGTGCCAGGTAAAGACAAATTTATTTGTTTATGAATGACTATCTCTCTAAATGGGTGGAAGCACAGGGCTTCGAAAAGTAAGAGGAAAAGAAGTCATCAACTTCATACGGGACAACATCTTATGCCGATCCGGAATCCCCTCCGAAGTAATATGCGACAACGGAAAGCAATACGTAGGAGGTAAAGTCATAAAATTCCTCAAGGACCACATAAACAAAAGAATTTTATCAATGCCCTACCATCCATGTGCCAACGGCCAAGCCGAATTCACGAACAAAACCATCATTCAGAACCTGAAGAAGAAGTTGGAAATCACAAAGGGCAGATGGAGGGAAGTGTTGCCCGAGGTCCTATGGGCGTATTGAACCCCTCCTAAAGCCAAGAACGGGGGAGACGTCGTTCTCTCTAGCGTATGGATCTGAAGCCCTATTACAGGTCAAGGTAGGAGAGTCGAGCACCAGATTCAGGCATGCTCCAGAGGATTCAAGCAATGAAGCTATAACCGTGGCCCCCGAGCTGCTCGATGAGAAATTAGAAACTTCACTAATCCGGATGGCTGCGCAAAAGCAAAGGATCGAGAGATACTATGACATGAAAGCTAACTTTCGATACTTTGAGTCAGGGACTTAGTCTTAAGGAAGGTCACTTTAAAAACCAAAAACCCCAACGAAGGTAAGCCCGGACCAAGATGGGAAGGACCGTGTCGTGTCCTGGGAGTGATCGGCAAAGGGTTATACAAGCTCGCCTCCTAGCAAGCGAGCAGCTCCCGGGCAATTCGGACATATCCATGCTCGAACGATACTACTGCTGAGGTAATATTATGACCCCATATATTTTCACATACTCAAAAACTAATCTCGCGCAGGCAACCGGCGGAGGACTTCAGAACATCCGCCAACTTCAAAGAAGTCCCTTGGGTCAACAAACGCAATGCACCTTTTTCATCCGATCGGGTTTTTAATGAGGCAATGTTTAGACGCCCATCAGAGAGAACCTATACAAGCATTCGAGGCTCAACTACTGAAGGACACTGCCCCGAGGGAAGATTCCCCCGTTATACAAGCCAGAGCAAATCGAAGAGAGTTTTTTGCTGAGAAATAATGAAACGGGTCGAGCGGTCAAATGAGTCGTGCCCGCGTAAGGAGATCAGGTTTGCGAGGGAGAAAACATGTATGCTCACATCAGATTGTAGAATGAATGTTTCTTCATCAAAAAAAATTTTGTAAGTTCAGGAAACAGTTATCATTAATATCCGAATAGTAAAGACCCGAGGTCGTAAGATCCCAAGAGGGTAACCTCGGAAATGTTTGATACTGTAAGTCATACGGGCGTGATCAAAATCCCAAGCGAGTGTACCTAAAATAACAAGAACATGATTCCGACTTTAAAAGCCAAGGTTATATATTCGAACTTGTAAGACCCCTAAAAAGGCGTACCCTTGAATGTAGACGCCGAGGATGAGATACTCGGAACTAAGGGCTACACCCAAATATAATGACTATGGTCGATGGGCTTCGACCCAGCAACAGAACAAGCGATTTGGGGACGCTCGACTATCGCTTTAAAATCAAATCCTTCGAAATTATTTCGGAAAGAACCGGTTAAAATTGTGCTACATTTTGTGTATGGAAGAGCTTTGAAAATTTGCATGTCGGCTCGTATCAAAGAGCTTCGAACATTTTCATGTCGGCTCGTATTAAAATGTTTCGAACATTTTCATGTCGGCTCTTATCAAAGAGTTTCGAACATTTTCATGTCGGCTCGTATTTAAGAGTTTCAAACATTTTCATGTCAACTCATAAGGAAGCGTTTTCTCCGTTCATTGTAACGACTCATAATCGAGGCCCTATGGGGCCGTCGAAGAGTAGGATGAACACAAGGAAATCTCTAAGGAATAGGAAATACGGACATATTAAAAGTAGCATAAGTGCCCTTAAGCATGCGCAAAAAGGCCTACGGGCCAACACAAAACCAGAAGGGTCGACGGATTCGAGTCGTAATTCGGCTAGGGGACTAATCCCAGAATTGTTAATTAAAAGTCGCGCAAGTGCCCTTAAGCCAGCACAAAAAGTCCTACCGGCTAACCCAAAATCTGAGGGACCGATGAACTCGAGTCCTAACCCGGCTCGGGGACTGAGCCCAAAATGATTGACCAAAAGTCACCAGAAAACTTCCAAGCTAGCCCACGGGCTAATCAAAGAACTCGCAGCATTAATGAGCTCGTACTGTTGCCCAGCTCTAAAAAAGAGCCCTAGATAAAAATGCATTTGTCTCCGGGATAGCCAGAAAAGGTCCGCGGGGCCAACACTCAAGGATATGACAAGCCTGCAAGGGTCGATCCTGGACCATCACGAAATCGTCAAGCTAAGGCAAGGACCCAAAGGGTCCGTCCGGGGAAACAGACCTCGGGCCAATATCCCTCATAGGCAAAGCAATGAGCATAAAGCGCGACCTATGCTCGGGGCTAACTTATGCCCCAGTATAAAGCAAAGCTCCCCGCTCAAAATATACAATCCTTAAAGCTGCCCACGCCCCCAAAGCTTGGGTGTATGTCTGATCGTAAAGACCAGAGGCTTTCTCGGGCCCAAGCATGCTCCCGCTCGAAAAGAAGCTACGGAATCTCGAAACTACATTTATTTTCCAAGTAGGAGGAAACAACGGCTCGATCTCTTATGGCCAAAGTAGATATCCACCCAGAGGCCGTCCTCAGAATGCTGGAGGTGCCAAAGTTTTCACTCGGAGATTACCAGTGATTTCCCCCCTATTTCGTTACAAAAAAGCCGAGGTTCAATCCTCGCCAACTCTAAGAAGTCTTAATGAACATAGTATTGGTCGTGGTAAGACTCCAATTTTCGGGCCATTCATACACGCAATTTTACGCAAACGGAAGACAAAACAAAATTCGAAATCAGGACTAATGAAAAACGAATGGATCTCATATATTAATAGAATATGTTTACAAGGTACGCAGGGGAATCTTTACACAAAGACACATAAAACAAAAGCCCTAATCTATAGGAAGAAGCCTATCTTTCGGAGATATGTCCTCGAGGCCCCCCTCGAGGGACACCTAGTCGCTGTCTACAGGCTTCCCTTGGCAATGGGCGGACAACATGTTCCTCCTCATTAAAACTCCCGTCGCCGCTATTGGGAAACCCCTTCCCTAAACATCGAACCGGTGTAGGATGCTGGAGTCGGTGGATATTGCCTCCTCGCCTGACAGAAGGTAGGAGGAGAAAAATACCACACCCGGTTGAAGTTAAGAGAGATGAGCATCACTATAGGTACTTCATAGGAAGGTGAGCAACAATATATGTACTCCATGCCTTCCGGTGCGGAAGACACTCGAGGCCCACCGATCATTTCCTCGGACGGGAAACAACAGTAACAACAACAACAAGAACAACCTAGCATAACTCCAGTTAGCAAGGGAGGACTTCAGAAGAAAAGTTATGGCCCTGCTCGGAAGATCACTCCTAGAAAATTGTATACTCATGGATTTGCACCCTGAAGAACAGAACGACAGAGGTGGATGGGAAATTTTAAAAATAGTAGGATGAAGTTTGAAGTAAAAAAACCCCTATTTATATGATGTTGGAGGCCTCACCAAATAAGCAATCAATTCTTGGGGAAAATTAATTGACGGCGCCTTTATTGCCCCTTTTGGAAAAGTGAAACGACATAACAATCAATGCCCTAGGAAGGTGATTCGACTTGATGCTTCAAGTCACCTGATAAGCTCACGTCCTGAATATGATGTCATCGAGAAAGGTCCGGGGAAGATTTGCTTAAAGGTCGTTTCTTATCATTTCATTATAAAAAATGAGGGGAGTATCTGTATACGGCTAAAATCTGGAAGGACGATTTTTACGCCTATTTCCACAGTGGCCAATTCACGTGGAAGTCAAAGAATGGTCCGAGGTCCTAGCTCGAGCGGTCTAATAAGTCGATGTAGGAGGATACGGGCCCATGAACCGACGTAAGGGACAACGCGAGGATCAAGGCAGGAATCCCTGTGACTGAGTACGATTTCGTACTTGAGCATTAACTAGCCGAATCAATTAAGATCTTCGCAATAAATGGTGGTGTACTACGTTTGGACCCTCCCTGCTATATAAAGGGGATCCTTGTCACTTTGTAACACAGAGTGATACATTTTATACAAGACCACAAGAACATTCTCTGCTTTAACATCAAACACCCTCTATTCCTCTTTATTAGCACATTTACTTGCATTTACTACTTTCATTTACTTGTTCTTCATTTATTTCCCATCATTGATCATAAATAGCACATCTCAAAGTCTGCAAACCCGTTATAATCTTTTTCGAATGTTTGACCTAGGACCGAGCCTCAGTCTCAGGGACCCCCCGAGCTCAACATCGAGCCTTCGACTTAGGGCACTGTGGTTTGCTTTCCTTTTGCTTTTGATTGTTTTTCTCACTGTTTCATCCAAACACAGTTAGCTATTATCATTCAATAACCGATATTAAAATAAATCACGTATTTATAGAACCACATAACTAAATATAATTGTAGTTACCATTTTCAGGGTAAACACACATAGACAAACAAATATATAGCAAAATAGATAGAGGATTGGTAAACTATAACTGGATGATGACAATTCCTAGCTTGAGGATACAAGTCTTAGAACCACTTGCCTTTGATCACTCCCCACATAATCTTATGATCTCACAAATGCAGAGGAATAAAGCTAGCCCATTCAAAATTTTCAATTGCATTGCTGAGCATCCTCAATTTATGAAAGAAGTTCCCCAAGAATGGAACACAACTGTAACAAATGGAAAGATGCAGGTAGTATATAATAAACTAAGAGGAGTTAAGCAAGCAATAAAAGGGATTAACACTCAACATTATAAAGGCGTTGATGATTGAATTAGAGAAACTAGAAATGAACTGCAGGAAGTTCAGGAGAAGATGAGTTGCAGATTGCAGAACACATAATTAATTGAGGAAGAAAAGGAATTAAAGAGTAAACTAGAGAAATGGATACTGGTAGAGGAAAGTATATATAGGCAAAGGTCAAGAGTGCAGTGGTTTAAATTGGGAGACACTAACTCTGCATACTTCTTTGCTCAAATGAAGAATAGGAACAATTTGAATGGTATTCATGCTCTCACAAATGAACTAGGGGTGCAATAACATATGGAAGAGGACATAGAGGAAGAAATACTTGGCTATTATAAACAACTTCTAGGGTCTAGTTCTCCTAATATCCCAGCTATTAATCAAAATGTAATGAAGAGAGGGACAATGCTAAATAAAGGCCAGCAAGTTAAACTGATTCAACCAGTGACCAGACAAGAGATATGGCAAGCTTTAAAAGATATCAATGATCTGAAGGCTCCAAGGTATGATGGACTCAATGTAGTATTTGTCAAAAAGTCATGGAAAATCATAGGTGAGGAGGTAACACATGATGTTCTGATTTTCTTTTATAAACCACAGATGTTTAAGCCTATCAATTGTACCTCAATCACCCTAATTACCAAAGTTAGAAATCCTACAATCATCAAAGAATATAGGCCTATTTCATGTTGCAGTACACTATATAAAGTGATCTTTAAAGTACTGACTAAGAGATTACAAGGAGTTATGGATGATTTAATTGATAAGGCACATGCTGCCTTTGTGCCTGGAAGAGTAATTGTTGATAATACTATTCTAAGTCATGAACTAGTTACGTGTTATGGAATGAAAGGAGTGCAACTAGATGCAGAAGGCATATGACTCAATTGAATGGCCATTCCTAGAACAGATCATGAATGCATTGGCTTTCCCTGAGCAGTTTGTAAAATGGGTAATGAATTGCGTGCAAAATGTTACTTATACAATCATGTTGAATGGCTGATCAACTAAGACTTTTAAAGCAAGGAAAGGACTTAGGCAAGGGGATCAACTATCCCCATTCCTATTTGTAATGGCCATGGTGTATCTCACAAGAAGTCTGAAGACTTTGAATCAGATTCCACACTTCAACTATCATCCTAAGTGTGCAAAGTTGCAAATATTGCAGCTTGGATTTGCATATGACCTTTTCTTGTTTTGCAAGGGTGATCTTTGATCAATTAAGTTTCTATACAACTGCTTTATGGAGTTTTCAACAGCTTCAGGACTGGAGATCAACAAGAAGAAAAGTTCTATATTTTTGGAGGTGTGTCACATGATATGAAGACAAACATATTGGAGTTCCTATGCATTCAAAAATGAGAGCTACCAGTGAGATACTTGGGAGTACCCTTAAGCTCTAAAACAGTCTCACTAGTTCAATGTCAACCTCTAATAGACAAACTAGTTCGCAAAATTACATCCTGGACCGCCAAATTCTTATCATATGCAGGGAGGATTCAACTCATCAAGAGTGTTTTGTTTTCTATTCAGACTTACTAGGATCAGATTTTCATGCTGCCAAAGAAAATTACAAAACTAATTGAGGCAATCTGCAGAAGCTTCTTATGGACAAGGGACAATAGTGTTACAAAGAAAGTAATACTAGCTTGGGAGAAAGTTTGCCAACCTAAATCAGCAGGAGGTTTTAATGTCATGAATATTAGCTTGTGGAACAAAGCAGCTAGAAGTAAATAATTCTGGAACTTATGTAAAGAGAAGAATAAGCTATGGATACAATGGGTACACAACAATTACATTAAGGATAAACACATATGGGAAGTACAATTGAACCAAGCATCATGGATCATGAGAAAGATTGTGAAAGCTAAAGAGAGTTTTGAGGAGGTAGGATACAACTATGAAGATATAAGAAGAATGAGTAACTGTTCTATTAAGCAAATATACCATAATTTGCGAGGTGATTTTAGCGAAGTGAAATGGAGGAGACTAGTATGTAATAATGCAGGGTGTCCTTGGTGGATATTCATGCATACTATGGTGACACATGGTAGACCATACACTAAGGATATATTGCTAAAGTAGGGAATTCAAACTGACCAAACATTATCTATTCTTTGAGTGTCAATATGCAACAGAATTGTGGAAGAGGTTACTCATATGGCAAATCAATAGTAGAAACATATATGGGTGGTCAGAGGAACTGAAATGGGCAGAAAACTGGACAAGAAGAAGGAATGCACGAGCAGAATTATTGAAGATGGTACTAGCATGATGTGTTTATTATGTTTGGCAGGAAAAGAATGTCAGAATTTTCCAAGACAAAGCGAGGAGCTGGGAGATAATTGGCAAGCTGATAGTACAAGAAGTACATTGTCGAGGCAACAAGAAAGTAGAGAGTTTTAAGTATACTGGATTACTACCCAATGTAATAGATAGAAGTAAATGAGACTAACAGTAGCAATTTAGGGGGGAATAAGTATAGGAAGCATATGAACATATATGTAAGGGTTTTCTGATTTTCTTGTAAATATTTTTCCTTGTATATAAAAGTTTTATTACCAAAAAAAAATCTCCATATCCCCTATAGAAATGCCTTAACGGGGTTGAACATAAAAAATCTCCACCGTAATTTTTTTATCTCAACTTGGAGTTACACTTCGATCAATTATTTTAGACAAAAATATTATTATCGTCAAATAGGGTGCGACTAAAACTGATTTCGCCTTGAATCGGCCTTGGATTTGGCTCTTATACTACTTGTTATGAAAAAACAAGCACTAAATAATACACGACAAGGTAGTAACAAAAACTGAAGCTACATATCTCCAAATCCAATCTCCAATATTAAAATTCAAGAACAAAATGTTGAGAACTCTCAATTTAAATTTGAGCATCATCTAACGGTTATTGAGTCAGAAAATACATTTTGAAGTGAATTGCTTTATAAAAATATTTCAGGAGCAAAGGAACACAATTTTTCTCTCTCAAAGAATAAAAAATGGTTAATCTTATTTTTTCTCTCTCTTCTTATGTTTCAGACCCAGAACAAGACTTATTTATTTGTCTCGACATTCTCATATGGTTTGTTAGAAGTTAGCTAGAGTTGGTGCAAGAAGTCATAGAAATGAAAATTCGTACATGATGACCTGAAAATAGCTTATAGTCATTAAAATTATGCTCAGATAAGAGACCGAGAACTAGAGTTTAGAGTAGGTGACACTCCATGATAGCAAGATACCCTTGTTATCTCAGGACATAGGTATTTAAGTTATAAGTAAGAATTTACATTTATGGCTACGTGCATTTAGTGTTGTCCTATTGAGTACTTTATCTCAACCGCGTGATTGTAGTATTTATGATACGTAGATGAGAATAGTTGTATTGTGATATTGGTATAGTTGGTTATTGGATATGACACACTAGATGAACAAAGCGAATTATTGTCTTGTTCGTGAAGAAGGAATACCGTGGGATTGCTCCAGTTACAAAGTAAACTTCGCCAGCAACTATTACAAATATAAGAATTAGTAAAATGTTAGAGTTCTAATGTAACAATCCGATCAGTTGTTTTGATTATTTTCATTTTTGTTGTCACGCCCTAAATTTGGGGGGACGAGACTGGTACCCGGTGCCTCATCTATCCTTGTGTACTTACTTGTGACTAAGGAACTCTGAACATATAATGTCATACTTTGTCTATGACCACATTGAAAGAAAATTTGTGAAGCAAAATATAAAACTGAACGGAATTTGACGCTAACTAAAGATCAATATAAAGCTGGGTCGACAAGGCCGTCACAACTACTATAGCTGACAAACCAAAAAAATATACATACAAGGCCTACAAGCCCAACATACTAGACTAATTGACAGGATATGTCTGGAAGCCTCTACTGATGGATGAACTGTGATGGGAACAGGGCCCCGACCTACCCATAACCTATATACATATATACACGAGATGTACAAAAAAATCTCGACCCGACAACTCCGAAGGACGTGGAGCTTACCGATAAAGCTGAACTCTGGAAACACCTACTGAGGAGGTCTAGCCGTCTATCTATCTAAACTTGTACGCATGAAATGCAGTGTCCCGAAAAAAAGGGAAATCAGTACGAAATAACGTACCGAGTATGCAAGGCAATAAAATAATTGAACTGATAATATAATAAATGGGAGTCAAAGATGATCTGGAGATATACTTACCTGCTGATACTGACTCAACTCTCTCAATATAGTAAATAAAATAGATGTACGACCCTATAAGGCTCGGAACGTGTAATTGTCTTCCGTAGTAGGCTCGCTCATAGGCATCCAGCCATACTAGGCTCTGTATCTCGGCCATGCTGGGCTCGCTCATACACGCTCAGCCACTGTACTTACCATCTGATCAGAGGTTTCCCAATATGGGCCTGGCCACCGATTATAGCTCGATTGTGGGGAATATACTGTAATACTGTATATAAATAGACTCTCCTCTCTCTTGACTGAAAGAAGACAATACTCAATTGAATATGATGTCCCGATAAGAGAAAATATTGTAACTGATGAGACTAAGATAATGTACATAAATACGGGAGTATGAACTTCGTTTTATGCCTCGTTATCAAACACATATATTTACGGGATCATACCAAAATGAAGGAAGGGATTAACCTTAATATATCTGGAGTAGGAAAAAATCCGTATGATATTCTTTAGAAAGATTATACTATGTTCCCTTGGTATTTGCAAAGTCACGTTGCCATTACATAATAACATCTTCATATGAATTGTTGAAGTAACTTACGTTACTCACAACATTATCTTTACTGAAGCTCTCTTTGAATTTTAGAGATTCAAAATAGATTAAAGAGCTCTCATTAACCTTTTGGGTGTGGGCCCCACTAGAATAATGACTAAGCCACAAGAAGAATTCTCTTAATGCCACCCTATAATATAACATCCTTAGTCAGATTTAGGCTCGATTAACTTCACATATGCCGCCACATTAAGGAGATTAATCAACCTTATCCAAATAAATTAATTAATTAGTTAATCTTCCAATAAATCACTAATTACCCAATTATCCACATAATTAAGAATTATCTCAAATCACTTAAAATAGTACTCACTTTTAATACACTTTATACACCTTGCTATCATGGCCATATGGTACCTTGTATGATACAAGACCATAAATATGGGGTATTGTATCTTGGATCATACAAAATATCAAACTTCGACGAAATTCATATTCTTTGATTACCTCACCCTCTCACGTTCACGAATTTACTCATCACTTGTTTAGAATAGCATAATGCTTATAATCTCAAAATAATCTCATTCCTGAACTTACGTTGATTAACATACGGAGAAATTTTAACATACAAAAATGCGGGATGTAACCTCTTATTTCCGAGCTTCCATCAATTTACTTATGACGTACTTTCACATACGAAAACATGGGGTGTAACATAACCCCCCCCCCCCTCCCC
>ML291263.1:14393-69269 GCA_005239495.1 Nicotiana undulata | reverse complement strand
CCCCCCCCCCCCCCCCCCGAAACATTGGTCCTCGAATATTGACTGATGCACTTATTACTATCATAACTTATAGCTTTTGTGAATACCTTAATACTCTCCTTGCCATTTAGGCAATTGTTCTATGAATAAGTCCAAAGGTCAGGGCATTCCCCCCTTTAGGCCTCTTTCTCACACCACGACTTGTGGTCATAGTCCTTCCAATCTCGTAACTGTTTCTACCTTCTATGATGCAGCTTGTACGACTCTAACCTTGTAAGTGCGCCTATGCGACTCTTCTTTCCTTTTTCCTCCAGTTTATTTAGCCAATATCTATGCCTCACTTTGTAAACATATACAGAGCTTGACAAGATATCCCTCTTCACTTGGTACTTTGTTGAACTTATGAATATTGTTATATCTAACTTCATAGACCCAGTTATTCATTCGTATGACTTTACTGCATCTAGATGGGTAATACTATACTATAACGCTTACATCGATCTATTGTTAGTGAGGTGCTATGAAACTCCAGGTTACTATTTCGCTGCTTATCATATATGTATAAGTCTATGTACTTTAATGTTTTCTCATTATTGTTCATCTTACGAATGACAGCCTACTCTCATCTCATACTTTGTAACTCTTATCCATCCATTGTTGATAACATTGATCTATAATCTACCATTGATAACTTGACCTTTTATGTAACACTTCCATAATATACCATTGATAACTTGACCTTTTATGTAACACTTCCACTAGGGATCACGTCTTATCGAGGAACATTTTAAATGATTAGACTGATCCACATGGGGCAAAACCATGCTTCCATAACCTTATTTCATCCCTTATGGGTATTGTAATCCTGCACAATTCATGAAATACCCTTCTTTTTTCTTTCTTCAATCATCACTCAATCGAAGGCCCAAACGCCATCCTTTATTTATCACGATTACACCCTCATTCCACTACCAAGGCAACATTCAATTTCTTTCATATTCTATTAGTCTTATGCTCCTTTGAGTTCATTCGGGCTATATTGAGATTTATATAACTTAGAGAACCCATCAACTCTCTTGTTTTCATGGGCTTAATCCCGAGAACTTATCCATCCTCTTCACCATCTCACTCACCTTTCCTTATCCTTACTAATGTCTTCCTAAAACCTTGTCGCTCTACCATACTTTAGCTTGCGACCTACACATGTCTATAAATACTATTTGCAACCTTCCTTCAACTTGCTTGCCCCATGATTTCTGTAACGATCCGACCGGTCATTTTGAGAATTTAAACTATGTTCGGTGGCATAAGGTTTTGAAAAACTTCACATTGTGTATATTGATCTGTGTGCATGTTACACCCCATATCTTCGTACGTGAGAGTATGTCGTAAGTCAATTGATGTAAGCTCAGAAATAAGATTATATTTGGAAGCATATAAAGTGTAAAGACCAGTAAAATTTCTTGCTTAAAATAATGGCCGAACGAGTCCCCGAGTTGCTTCTACTGTGGAAATTCCTAAAACCGACCTAATTTGAACAAAAAGTACCCCGGGAGCTAAGGAATTAAACTTTACAGATATTGGGTGCCATGCGACGCACTATGTGATACCATAACGTGTATGCGGACCGCATAGTGGTCGCATACACAGGAAGATCACTGCCCAATTGAAGGACAACTATGCGGTCCAATCTGCGACCGCATCTCGGTTCCGCGGATCGCATAGCTGTCGCATTTTTGCCTTTGAGTTTTGGGGAGGGGTGTTATGCCACACACTATGCGATCGCATAACGAGTATGCGGACCGCATAGTGGTCGTATACCTGGGCAGATTGTTTTAAAATTTTGGCCCACCTGAGGGCCATTCTGCGATCCAATATGCGGACCGCATGTCAGGAATGCGATCGCATTCCTGACCGCATATTCGACACGGTCTTTTAATTTTCTAAATTTTTATACCCGACCCCAGTTTCATTTAACCCCTGCCCCCTTTCATTTTAACTGGTTTCTAAACAAAATAGAGAGAAGTGAGAGTGGATTCTAGGAAGAGAAGTCCTCATCTTCCCCAAATTGGTCCTCCATCTCTACCCAGGCTTGGAAGTTTATCGAGTAGTCGTCATCTTCTTCATCATAAGAGGTAAGTCCTCACCCTATTTTTCTCAAATTCTAGGAATTTAACTAAGAATAAAACACACATAGGTTGGTTCTTGAGGATGAAAATTTGGGACCTTGCATGCATGTGAATAATCTTCCATAACCTAGTAAAGGGAAGCAAGTAGAGTAATCTTTCGCTAAAAAGGGTTTAGTCAATCTGAGGGATCACATAGTGTTTGATAAAATGCTCAAATGAATTCGAGACGCCTAATTCTAAGGTAAATATGTCGCATTGTGAAGTAGATTGACGGTTCTAGGCGGTTCGGTGAATTGAAATAGAAATTAAAAAGGGGAAACTCGACTTCAGGTATGTATGGCTAACTTTAATCTTTGTAAAATCGCTTTGTGGTGTCCAAGCATATGGTACGGGTATTGGTGTGAATGTGTGCAACTGGTTGTTCGAATTGTGTTGAAGTGTGAAGTGTATTCCTTTTTTGTCTTTGGTTGATCACCACACTACTATACTATGTGAAATGATGTTAGTAGGATAATGAATCCAAGAGTATGAATGTGTATGCTAAAGGCTGTGTAACAAGTAATGAAAAGGAGTTGTGGTGTGATGTAATTGAATAAAAAGGCTGTGGCAATATCGTATATGATTCACTGTTTGGTAAGGTTTGTTATGGCACGATTTTCTTTTTATACGTATTGTGGGTTGTAAAGAAGCTGTATTCCTATTGCCGAAATTTCGGTGATTGGATTGTGAATTGTCATTGTTGATATGAGATATGATTGTTTGGTGGGATCGGGTTGCGCGCCGCAACATGAGGGATAAGGGTGATATGTGAGAAGTTATAAGGGTTTGATGTGATTGTCCAGTGGGATCGGGTTGCACGCCGTAATAGAGTCCGGTGGGATCGGGTTGCACGCCGCAACAGAAACAAAATAAATGATTGTGATTGACAGGTGGGATCGGGTTGCGTGCCGCAACAGAAGAAATAAGGGTGAAATGTTAAGAAGGGACAAGGGTGGAATTGCGATTGTGATTGTGATGAAGTGGAAATTGTGGAACTTCCATTGTGTATCTTTCCATATCTTGTGCAGTGATTTTGTGACTCTCTGTCTGTCTCTTGCTGTGCGTTATTGAGTTTACTTAGAGTAAAGTTTGTTCATACATACCAGTACAATTCAAGTGTACTGACGTCCCTTTGCCGGGGGCGCTACATTCTTGTGATGATTGTAGGTGGTTCTATAGCAGGTACTCTAGCCCACCGACAGTAGTGCCTCCTCTACGTCCTATCAGCTGTTTTGGTGAGCCCCTCTCCTCTCGGGGCCCTGTGTGGTTCATGCCACCTCTTCTTCCGGATTTTTATTTTGGTATTTGTGTAAGGTATAGCCAGAGCCTTGTTACCGGAAAGTATTATATAACCCTTTCGTAGTCTTAGAGGCTCCGTAGACAGGAAATGTGGGTTATGTACATATGTATTTTGTGGCAGTATGACTTGTAGACCACGTAAAGTAAAACTGTGTGTTATGTATAGTTTGTAAGTATTGTACCACATGTTGGTAATGACAGAAATCTATTATTAAATTCCAGGTCGTAAGAATGTGTCTAAATTATAATTGAATAATGTACATTGGAATCTCGAGATAATACGTGGGATGGAAAAAGAAATCCAGGTCCGCTTTAACTGGGGCTACCAGGTCGAGTGCCGGTCGTGTCCCTCGGGTTTGGGGCATGACAAACTTCGCATCTGATGTGCCAGAGAATTTCGGCACATTTAATACCAAATTACGTAGATTATAGTTTGTTTCAAGAGAATTTACCCTTTATACTTATAGAATTTTGATGTTTTGCAGTGCATGAGGTGTAAATACTTAAGACCATGAAAAAGAAAGCAAGAAAGCTATAAAGTGAGGGAAACAACACTATGCGATCGCATATCTGACAAGAGAGCATCACATAACTTAAATGCGAAACGCATAACACACCAGGGATCGCAGATCGCAACAGAAAGATACGCCAATCTCAAGAGCTAAAATGCGGTCGATTATGCGACCGCATAACTCACATGGGATCCGCATAATTAACCACAGAATCCCTGGTGCTTGAAGCTGCCTCAAGAATGCGATGTAAATCTACGGTCGCACATCAACAATGCGAACTGCAAATCAACAATACGGTGACGACTAGGAGACTAGGGTTTAGAGATGCGATGAGAACGTGAAGGATGCGAACCGCATTCCTGTTATGCGACAGGAATGCAATCGCATAACCTATCTGCAGGGGCATTTTTGTCCGTGTTCTACCCGACCTTTGGCCCACTATAAAAGGATTTACTTGGGTTTTATGGGTCATTCTTGTCTAGTCTTTGAAGAACATTCTCCTATTAGAATATTCTCTCCTTTTTGAAAGCATTATAACTTCATTCTTGGTTTGTAAGCATTCATGACACTTAATACTCTTAGTTTTTTGTCATTTATTATGAGTAGCTAGCTTTAAATACTAAGGTTGTGGACCCTAAATGGGTGTTATGTATTTGGGTATTTAACATTGAATATATGCATAATGGGTTGTTGATATTTATTTACTCTTCATTGTATATTTCTTGTTAGTGGTTGCAAACATTATCTTACGCCATAAATTCTTTCTTAGCTTGGAAAAGTGGGTTAGAATTGGTAAGAGTAAATATCAAAGACTCAAGGCTTTAAACCTTGTTTAATAGAATCACTTAGGGATAAAATGGTTTTATTTGGCATAAAGTGATTTGGGTTTTATTGCAACTCTTTTATATTTGGGAAAATTATAAAGAGGAAATACTACTCAATTATTGGAAAATATTGAGTAGTCATCTAGAAATCAATTGCATATCAAGAACTTTCCATTAGAAATATATCATATTAATACCCATTTGCATTAAACGTCATAAAAAGGGGACAACCTTGGTTCATTTAATAATATTAATTACAACTTTAATTAATTCTCATTGCTACTACTTCTATTAGATTACTACACAACAAACCCCCATATTCCTGTTTACTAATGGAATGGAATTATGATTTGAGTTAAGAATCACACTATCAAAGTAACATTTTCACACCTATTCCATGTGGGGTTCGACCCCAACCTCGTTGGGTTATTATATTTGACTTCGACCGCTTTATACTATTTTAAAGTATAATTTGAGCGTATCAAATTTTGGCGCCGTTGTCGAGGAATACGATTTTGAAATTACTAGTTAGTGTGTACTTCACTTTATATCTTTTTCTATTCCCTCACAAGTTTCTTGTTTTGTATTGGTGTCCCAGGCCACAATGGCCGAGAATTATGATGAAGAGGAAAATCCTTTCGCCGATATTGAGGAATACATCGACGACTCCAATGCCATCCCTGCACCGGTAGTTGGTGCGTCGACATTTAAAGTGGACCATGGAATGATACTGATGCTCAAGGCAGAAGGATTATTTCACAATTCAACTGATGATGACCCCACGCAACACCTAAGGAACTTCCTAGGTGTGTGCGCCATGAACAAACAGACCAATGTATCGGATGACGCTTTGAGGTTGCGGGTGTTTAAGTACTCATGAGCGGGAGAGTCAAGGAAGTGGCTTCACAACTTACCTCCTCACACCATCACTACATGGCCGGAGCTTGTCCGAGCCTTTTTGTCAAAGTGGTTCCCAGGTAGCAAGAAATCTGAGCTTAGAGACAAAATATTTTTCTTCAAGCAAATGCCGGGAGAACACTTACATGAGGCGGGACCAATTCAAGTTGTACCTTGTGAGATCACCGAACCATGGGTTCCTGGACCACATTTTGATAGAAATTTTTTACATGGGATTGGACCCACTCTCCCAGTCAATTGCAAAGAATGTCGCGGATGGGTCTTTCATGGATAAGTCATTTGCTAGAATTACGCAAATTCTAGACAAGATGGCTAAGCACAATCAAGCTTGGCATTCGGAGGATACAACTGGGCGAATTGCTTATGGCACTCCTTCTCTTGCAAACATGATCAAAGAGAATCAAGAGAGAGACCAAGTAATTGTCGGTCTCGCCACTAATGTTGTATTGACAAAGATGCTCAAGGAAAATCAAACAAAGAAAGTGCATATGGTGGAAGACATGCAATCAATGGGTAATAAAGAGTGGGAAGAATCAAACTATGTTCAAAACTCTCAAGGTGGTTATCACCAACAACACAATTAGAGGCCAAACCCGCAAGGGAAAGGCCAACAAAATTGGCGCAATGAAAAAGGCGGTCAAGGATCGTGGAACAACAACAATAACTATCCCAACAGAAGCTCCAATCCTTATGTACCACCGAAAGTGCAATATTCCAACTCTTCACAATCGTCAAGTGAATCTAAAATGGAAGGGATGCTAGAGCGGATTCAGCAAAATCAAGAGAAAAACGATGCAACAATGAGGAATATGTCCAAGGTGGTGGGGTCACACACCGCTTCGATTCAAAAACTTGAATTGAAAATGAGAGATCTATTAAGAGAACAAACTCCTAAGCAAAAAGTCACACTTCCAAGTGACACGGTGGTAAACCCAAAAAGCGGCCCAAGTGGGTCGACATCTCATTGCATGGCCATCACAACGAGAATTGGTAAGGTGCTACAAGACGAGAGTGAGAAAGTGATTGATGTTGAGAATAATGATAAAGGAGAGGAAGCACAGAGTGAGTTGCCGGTAGTAGTGGAGGTTAGAGAAACCCCCCTAGAGGATGAGATTCAAAGAGAAAGAAAAGGAAAGGCCGTGGAAAAGGCGAAGGAGACCCCAAAACCTCCTCCCCCAATTCCTAGACATAATCCTCCATTTCCTCAACGGCTTGCACGAAGAGCGGATGATGGGAAGTTTGAAAAATTCTATGACATCTTGAAGCAATTGTAGGTGAATATTCCATTCTTGGAAGCTTTCCAAAAAATGTCGGGGTTCGCCAAGTACTTGAAAGAGTTGATGACAAAGAAGAGAACAACGAAGAATGAGGTGGTGAATTTGACTAACCGGGTTAGTTCAATAATTACGACATCAACCGTGGAGAAAAAGGGAGACCCGGGAGCTTTTTCTATCCCGTGCACCATTGGGTTGAGAGATTTTGCGAGAGCACATTGTGACAACGGTGCTAGTATAAATTTGATGCCTCTTGCTTTTTACAAGCAAGCGGGATTGGGATTTCCAAGACCAACTAGCATGCGTTTACAAATGGCCGATCGAACTATAAAGAAACCCTTGGGCATTGTTGATGATGTTTTAGTGAAAGTGGGGAAGTTCCTTCTTCCGGCCAACTTTGTCATCTTGGATTGTGCGGTCGGCAAAGACATTCCTATCATTCTAGGGAGACCATTCCTTGCAACGGAAAGAGCATTGATGGACTCGGAACGACATGAAATCAAATTCCGGGTGAATGATGAAGAAGTCACTTCCCAAGCAAGCAAGGGTTTGAAATTGCCAAGTGCTTATGAGGGAATCTCGGTAATTGATGTGGTTGATGAGGTGGAGGATGCCGTTGAGATGAAAATGGAAGAAGAGGGCCTAAGAGAGGCATTGGCAGAAATTTTGGTAAATTTTGATGATGAGAACATTGAGGGTTATGCGGAGATGGTCAATGCACTGGAAGGGCGTGGGTCCTACACATATGCACCAAATAAGCTTTCCCTCGACCTAGAGAAACGAATGACACCGCCCGCAAAGCCTTCAATTATGGAGCCACCGCACCTTCAGCTCAAACCACCTCCATCCCACTTGAGGTATAAATTCCTTGGCCCTAATAATACTTTACCCGTAATCGTGTCTTCTTTGTTGAATGATGTGCAAGTAGACGCATTGATAAATGTCTTGCGGGAGCACCGGCAAGTGATTGGATGGACAATAGCGGACATCCGGAGAATTCCCGTCGGCATATATGAACACAAAATTCAACTGGAAGAAGGGAGAAAACCAAGCGTAGAGCATCAAAGAAGATTAAATCCCTCTATGCAAGAGGTGGTCAAGAAGGAGATCATCAAATGGCTGGATGCCGGGGTTGTCTAGCCCATTGCAGATAGTCCGTGGGTGAGTCTGGTGCAATGTGTTCCCAAGAAAGAAGGCATGACGGTGATCCACAACGAAAGGAATGAACTTATTCCTACGCGGACGGTCACCGGATGGAGAGTGTGCATGGACTACCGGAAGCTTAACAATGCTACTTGCAAGGATCATTTCCCTATGCCTTTTATTGATCAAATGCTTGATCGGCTAGAGGGAAGATCTTTCTATTGCTTCCTTGATGGATATTCCGGCTACAACCAAATCAACATCGCCTTCGAAGATCAAGAGAAAACAACTTTCACTTGCCCGTACGTCACCTTTGCTTTTAGTCGGATGCCTTTTGGGTTGTGCAATGCCCTGGCCACATTTCAACGATGTATGATGTCCATATTCTCCGATATGGTGGAGGATTTCTTGGAATTCTTCATGGATGATTTCTCGGTGGTGGGTAACTCATTTGAGAATTGCCTTGACAACCTCCGACAAGTGCTAAAACGGTGTGAAGAAACCAATCTTGTGCTCAATTGGGAACAATGTCACTTCATGGTCGATAAGGGGATCGTTTTGGGGAACAAAATTTCAAAGAAGGGCATTGAGGTCGATCAGGCGAGGATTGAGATCATCTCCAAACTCCCTCCTTCAACTTCAGTGAAAGGCATCCGAAGTTTTCTTGGTCATGCCGGCTTTTATCGGCGCTTTATCAAGGATTTTTCAAAAGTTTCAAACCCTATGTGCAAACTCCTTGAAAAATATGCCAAGTTCTTGTTCAATGATAATTGCCTCAAAGCATTTGAGGATCTTAAGGAGAAGCTCACCACGGCCCCTATTATTGTCACAACGGATTGGTCTCTTCCATTCGAGCTTATGTGTGACACCAGTGGTGTAGCTATTGGAGAGGTATTGGGTCAAAGGCACAACATAATTCTCCATCCCATCTACTATGCAAGCAAAACTCTTAACGGTGCCCAAATGAACTACACAGTGACAGAGCAAAAGCTTCTTGCTATTGTCTATGCTTTTGAGAAATTTCGGGCTTATCTTTTGGGATCCAAGGTGGTAGTCTTCACAGATCATGCTGCTCTTCGCTATCTTATGGCGAAGAAAGATGCCAAGCCAAGGTTAATTCAGTAGGTCCTTCTATTGCAAGAATTTGACTTTGAGGTCAAAGACTGGAAGGGCACTGAAAATCAATTTGCGGACTATCTCTCTCAAATTAAAGAAAACGGGCGAGATGAGTTAGATATTGATGATGCTTTCCCTGATGAGCATATTATGGAATTATACTCTTCTTCAGCTCCTTGGTATGCTGACATTGCAAATTATTTGGTGAGTGAGCTTATTCCAGATGGCTTGGAATCATATCAGAAGAAGAAATTTTTGAGGGAGTGCCATCAATACTATTGGGAGGAACCATTTTTGTTCCGCATTTATGCGGACAACATTATTAGAAGATGTGTTCCGGAAGAAGAAGCGATGCCAATTCTAAAGGCATGTCATGGCTCACCGGTGGGGGGTCACCATGGAGGGAACCGGACGGCGGCGAAAGTACTTGAATGTGGATATTATTGGCCAAATCTCTATCATGATGCAAATCAAATGGTCAAAGCTTGTGACCAATGCCAACGCCAAGGGTCAATCTCCAAGAGACATGAAATGCCAATGAACTTTGTATTGGATTTTGAGATTTTTTATTTATGGGGCATCGATTTTATGGGGCCGTTTGTAAGTTCTTGTGGGATGAAATACATTCTTGTAGCTGTGGACTATGTGTCCACATGGGTTGAAGCTGTTGCCTTGCCAAACAATGAATCTAGGAGCGTGACCGCGTTCTTGAGAAGAAACATATTCACACGGTTCGGCAACCCTAGAGCAATTCTCAGTGACGATGGTTCCCATTTTTGTAACGAGGCTTTCAATGGCCTATTGGAAAAGTATGGTGTAAATCACAAGGTGGCGACGCCTTATCATCCTCAGTCGAGTGGCCAAGTCGAAGTCTCCAAAAGGGAGATAAAGAACATCCTAGCAAAACCTGTTAATGCAAACCGGACCGACTGGTCAAGAAAGCTGGATGATGCACTATGGGCCTACCGGACAACATACAAAACTCCTATAGGTACCTCTCCATACAGGCTAGTGTTCGAAAAAGCATGTCATCTACCCGTGGAGCTTGAACACAAAGCCATGTGGGCACTCAAGAAGTCGAACCTGGATTGGGTTGAAGCTGCAAATTTGAGGCTAAATCAACTCAATGAAATGGAGGAATTCCGTTTCCATGCTTATGAGAGCGCAGCTATGTATAAAGAGAGGATGAAGATTGTCCATGACAAGAAGATCCTGAAACGGGAGTTCCACACTGGTGACTTGGTGTTACTATTCAATTCCCGACTCAAACTCTTTCCGGGAAAACTCAAATCCAAATGGTCCGGCCCGTTCAAAGTAGTGAATGTCTCTCCTTTTGGTGTTGTGGAACTAGCAACTAAGGACAAACTTCGTACGTTCAAGGTGAATGGCAAACGCATCAAACACTACTTGGGCAGCAATGGTGAGAGGCATGTGGTAGAGAAATTAGCTCTGAAGGATGGTCCTTGTCCCACTGATGAATGACCCCAAAGGAATACCAACTTTGTCGTGTCGCGACGTTAAATCAAGCGCTTCATGGGAGGCAACCCATGTGTGGTAACATTTTCTATTTTATCTTTCTCATCTTTCTATTTTTGTTTTTCCATAAATGTGGCTCGTGGGGCGATTTAACGAGTGTGAGTGCATATAGTTCAAGCAATCGCAAAGACAAGGTAGAATTGCACATAAAAGCCAAGAAGCGAAAAAAATTGGCCAGTATGCGGCACATATGCGACTGCATTTCGTGTGTGTGATTCGCATTCTGGTTGCAGACATCAACATAAATTTTGGGAAATTTGATGGCCAATATGTGATGCCAAGGTGCACTATGCGAACCGCATTACATGTATGCTATCGCATAGTGCACCGCATTTTCACTCTCAGAGTACTTGTACTCAAACCGCCGCATGCTGAAGATGCGATCGCATTCTTCATTATGCGATCCATCTCACACCGCATTTCGCTCCCAGGTAAGTCCCTCATCTCTCTCTCACACGTCGTCCCACTTAAACAAAAACAAAACAAATAGATAAAAAAAATGGAAAACACAGGAACAGAAAAAAAAAATTCCAAGTATAACGGCATCAACACACCCAAAACTCCATCACATTCTTCCTCTTCAAAGCCCAACTGTTCATCTGGTTTGTGTCTCTTACCCCTTTTCTCCAATTTTTGTTTTCTTTTCTCGTTGTTTTGTTTCACAAATGCTAAGGAGTTGTTTGTCCATCTGGTATGTCGTGTTCGTTTCTCTGTTATAATGTTGTTTCCCTGCATTTCGCCTCGAATTTTTAGTGAAATCGTACAGGGGAGGGGGAAGGGTAGACTGGTAGTTGATAATTAAGCTTGGGGAGTTGATCAGTGCAAGAATCCGCCATAGTTAGGGCTAGACCATCTGTAATTGAACGATCTGCTGTTCACATTTCTAAAATACAGACCGCATTTGTGTCGCAACTCTAGCCCTAGGCCCATTAGAGAAGATGACTTATGCGACGCATTTGCGATCGCATAGTCGAAATGCGGATCGCATCTGCATCGCATACACGCACAGTGCACTTCCCCAACCCAACTCCCATTGTGCGACCTGTTTGCGATCGCAAGATCCCTTTTGCGGTGGGTTATGCGATAGCATTATTGGTTCCATTTTTTATCCATGCACTTCTGTGATGCATATGCGAACCGCATAGTGGTTATGCGATCACATATGCCATCGCATTAGTGTTTTTGTTTAACTATGTATTCTTATGCGACAGGTTTGTGATTCGCATTAAGGTAATGTGATCGCATGCCACGTCGCATAAGCGAGATTTTCTGTCCTTTTGTGCATCTTTTCGTACTTTATTTTTATTTTGTCCGCCCGTCCACTCACACGTAGTTTCTCTTTGCAGCAATGGGTCGCAAGAATATATCACCCGCTTCTAAGAGAGCCTCCACAAGCAGGCATGCACATCCATCCAAGCATGCAAGACAAGCACCTCCACAGAACATAGTTGAAAGTTCCTCCCAGTCTGATGAGGGGGCTACTGAACCGGAGGTAAACTTGGAAGCTGAGGTACGGAGGAAACAGGGGGACAACTACCAGCTACGCTTTCCATTGCCCCTCTCTAGACAGCTATACCGGGAGGGTCTGAGCAAAAGAAAGATCCTTCCTGAGAAAAGGCTAAGTCTCAACGACCTGCAAGAGGGGTACCCCTATATTCTAGAAAATATAAAAACTAGAAAATGGGAATGTTTAACCGATCCCCTTGAAGAGTACAATAAAACAATGGTGCGGGAATTTTATGCCTCTTACGCTGCTTCTAGAAATGCCCATCACAAGAGGAACAAAATCTTCAATGAGCAAGTGCTAGTCAGGGGGGTGGACGTAGCTTGCCACCGGGACCCTATCCATGCTCAGTATTTTTCAATGCCGAGCCCAAGTACAACAGAATATGAGGCCAAGCTGGCCAACCATGATGGAGAGCGTGCTTGGGTCGCCTTTGTGATCTCTAGAGGGACTCCGTCCTGGATCTCTCCTAACCACAAGATTTACAAAGATAATCTCACGAGGGAAGGGAGGTTCTGGCTTTCTTTTGTCTTCTCCCGCCTGATTCCCTCAAGGAACGAAATAGATATAAGCATCGAGAAAGCCATTCTCGTTGCTTGCATTATGTCAGGGATCAATGTGGATGTGACTGACATTATTTTTCAACAGATTGGGGTCCAAGCTTGGTAGAAGAAGAATTCATTTCCTTTCCCCTGTCTCATCACTGCATTGTGCTGAGCTGCTAAGGTCCCTCTTATACCTTCATGTGACAAGACAGCAAAGGCCGACAAGGATATCAATATCACCCGTATTAGTGATGCAAGGCCCAGAGCAGCAGTTGCCCCTCCAGTCATCCCTATGCCTACCCCTACAGGGGACGAGCCCTCAGAGCCTCAGCCTTCCGCATTGCCCTCAGAGTCTCAGCCTTCTCCAGCAATGCCATGCACTACTTCCTCCCAGCCGGATGCCAGTGCCAGTGCCCCCTCGGCCATCCCAATGCATGTTCTCTCCCAGCTTGGTCGCCTAATTCAGCACACCAATGCTAAGGTCGACAAGCTTGTTAGTGAGCTTCCTACCTTGATCCGGCAGGCCCTTACTCCTATTCAGTCTTCAGTGACTGCTCTCGAGGGTCGCCTCCAAGAACTTGAGGCACACATCGAAAAGGTGGAAAGAGGTGAGGTTAGATACTTACCAGAGGTCCGGACCGATGTGTCCACTTTGAAGAAGGAGCTCCACCGGCTGCAACATTTTGAATTTGATTTCTCTTCCCTCCTGCCCAAGGAAGGGGAGCAGGGAGAGGGAACCTCCGGGCCTGGGCTAGGGCTTGATTTCTCCACTCTTATGACAGCCCAGGCAACCCCAATTGTCCCTCCGCCTCCCTCTCCTCCTGCACCAGTTGATGTACCCTCTAGAGAGGAGTCTGGACACTCTTCAGCTTCTGAGGGCGAGGAGTCAGAAGAGGGATCTTCTTGGTCCGATGATGAGGAGCAGGGCCCTCATGCGAAGGGAAAGGGAGTTGCTATCACCACAGTTACAGAGGCAGCAGAGGAGGAGCAGCTACAGATTGCTATTCACCGCTCCTTGGTGGACAAAGCTGCCCCGACCACAGTTCCGCAGTCAGCAGATGGGGGCAGCACCTCTACTACCCATCAGATCACCGACTCCCGTAGCGCTTAGTGCGCCCCAGGGAGCCTCTCACTCTGTCTTTATATTTCTTATGCATTGGGAACAATGCATACTTTTTAGTTGGGGGTGGTGCTGTATTTATGTTTTTGTGACAACTTGGAGGATATTGTACTTGTATTTTTGTTTTATGTTATGTATGTTTTCGTTTTTGTTTCTTTGGTGTTGTGATATCTCCAAGTTGTCAATAAACCAGGTGTACATATATCTTTTGTGGTACTAATGTATTTCATTACCGTTAACTCTTTTTTGCAGTTTATAATAAATAAATATATATATATATATATATATATATATATAAAACAAGTCGTTAAATTATGTAGGGTTCTCCTTAATTGTTAGCAATGAATTCCCCTTGTTTTTTCTTCGCCGGGTTCTTTTCCAAGGGTGTAATAGTAGAACCATGGCACCAGGACGAAACGTATTGACCGGTTTAGTGTAAGTGTCTAGTCTCAAGCATGTGTGTCTGTAAATAATCCATACCCTTCCTATAAAAATAATGTGTTAAAAAGAAAATCAACTTTTTGTACTTGAGGCTCGCCTGTTAACTCTATGTGTAATTAGAATTATACATGCAAATAATGAAGGTTTCGGTTGTCAAGCCTTGACTCTTGAGCTAAAACGATGTTGAACCAAACAGTCATGTGCCATGTGTGTTAGATGTTTATATCAATAATTCTTATGTTTACTTCTGTCAGCTAGAACTTGCCCAGTTGGTTTTTCGGTGCTAATAATAAGTACATTGAGTTGGAGAAATTACCTTAGGCATTCTTTGTGATATTGAGAAACCCAGTGAACCTTTCAAGCTACCAAATGTTTGCATGAATATCAGTAGTTTCCCATTTGAGCCTTTAGCCTTTTTGTTGGACACCTCATTACAATCCTTTCCCATTACGAACAAGTAATTCCATCTTTTGAACCCGTCCCTCCTTGAATATTGAGAATGAGGCAAAAAGCCTAAGTTGGGGGTTTGGCGAAAGAATTGGAGATTGGCAAGGTTGTATATCGAGTGTAGAGCATATACCTCAAAAGATTCAATTGAAAATTATTCAAGCTCCAAAATGAAAAAAAAAAAAGAAGAAGAGAGAGATGGATATGTATGTAAATATATATGGAAGCTTGGAAGAAATTTAGTGAGGTAGTTCTACGTTGGTAACTAAATGCCGATGAGGCTATGAAATTTGAAAGGAAGTAAAGGGCAATGAAAGAGAAAGATGTGAGTAGTTTCAAGGAGGGTGTAGTCACTTGTACCCAAATGATTATCCAACCCTTCCCTAAGCCTACATTACAAGCCAGAAAAGTCCTTAGGGGATCTCCAACCGAATGTTCTTAAAGTAGTAACGAATTAAAATAAGGGCAAGCCTATGGTATGATGTGTTGTAACACTTGAAATTCTTTGTGGGTGTGAGTATCTTGGTAAATATGTCCCTTGTGTTGTCTTTGTAAAGATTGCGAGATGGGACCTTCTTTCTTTTTGGTAAGGGCACATGAACTGTGAGGTGTAACAGTAGTTGAGTTCTTGAAGTCGGGTGCAAGTGCAATCAGCTGAGAGTAACATTTAGTCAAATTCTTCGAGGCTCAAAGTTCACAAGTTGAGTAATCTCCATATAAATAGTAGCAACTGTACATGACGGGTAAATTGATGAAATGCATGCTTGTAGTACTGGCACTTAACACTGTCCTTGGTCATAGTTGCTTCCGGTCTTGTAGTTTAAGTCTAGGTTAGGATAGAATCATTTTAGTTGCTTGAGCACAAGCATGAGTTTAAGTTGGGGGTGTTGATGTGCCGGAGAATTTCGGCAAATTTAATACCAAATTGCTTAGATTATAGTTTGTTTCAAGAGCATTTACCCTTTATACTTATAGAATTTTGATGTTTTGCAGTGCATGAGGTGTAAATACTCAAGACCATGAAAAAGAAAGCAAAGAAGCTAAAAAGTGAGGGAAACAACACTATGCGATCGCATATCTGACAAGAGAGCATCGCATAACTTAAATGCGAAACGCATAACGCACCCAGGGATCGCAACGGAAACATAGGCCACTCAAGAGCTAAAATGCGGTCGATTATGCGACCACATAACTCACATGCGAGCCACATAATTAACCGCAGAATCCCTGGTGCTTGAAGCTGCCTCAAGCATGCGATGTCAATCTGCGGTCGCACATCAACAATGCGAACCACAAATCAACAATGCGGTGACGACCAGGAGACTAGGGTTTAGAGATGTGATGAGAACGTGAAGGATGCGAACCGCATTCCTGTTATGCGACAGGAATGCGATCGCATAACCTGTCTGCAGGGGCATTTTTGTCCGTGTTCTACCCGACCTTTGGCCCACTATAAAAGGATTTACTTGGGTTTTGTGGGTCATTCTTGTCTAGTCTTTGAAGAACATTCTCCTATTAGAATATTCTCTCCTTTTTGGAAGCATTATAACTTCATTCTTGGTTTGTAAGCATTCATGACACTTAATACTCTTAGTTTTTTGTCATTTATTATGAGTAGCTAGCTTTAAATAATAAGGTTGTGGATCCTAAATGGGTGTTATGTATTTGGGTATTTAACATTGAATATATGCATAATGGGTTGTTGATATTTATTTACTCTTCATTGTATATTTCTTGTTAGTGGTTTCAAACATTAACTTATCCCGTAAATTGTTTCTTAGATTAGAAAAGTGGGTTAGAATTGGTAAGAGTAAATATCAAAGACTCAAGGATTTAAACCTTATTTAATAGAATCACTTAGGGATAAGATGGTTTTAGTTGGCATAAAGTGATTTGGGTTTTATTGAACCTCTTTTATATTTGGAAAAATTATAAAGAGGAAATACTACTCTATTATTGGAAAATATTGAGTAGTCATCTAGAAATCAATTGCATATAAAGAACTTCCCATTAGAAATATATCATATTAAAACCCATTTGCATTACACATCATAAAAAGGGGACACAACCTTGGTTCATTTAATCATATTAATTACAACTTTAATTAATTCTCATTGCTTCTACTTCTATTAGATTACTACCCAACAAACCCCCATATTACCGTTTACTAATGGAATGGAATTATGATTTGAATTAAGAATCACACTATCAAAGTAACATTTTCACACCTATTCCCTGTGAGATTCGACCCCAACCTCGTTGGGTTATTATATTTGACTTCGACCGCTTTACACTATTTTAAAGTGTAATTTGAGTGTATCAGTATCAGAGCCTAAGGTTTTAAAAGAGTCCTAGGATGTCTCGGAGCCGTGTCTAGTAGAGCCCTTCTTATCTGTGTGTTGTCGACCACATCTATAATTAGGGGGCTACACGGACATTTAGGAAATTACTCTTTTCGTTGTTATTCTATATCGTGCGGTGAGGTGGAAAGTGAAAATGTCCTTGTCTAATTCGTGCTTTGTTCCGAAATTTTTCAGTAATGGCGCCAAAGAAGAGAGTTCGACTCGGCCTTGAGGCCAATGCCACCCCAAGTGTGGCTGTGAATCATGTACCTGGTAGTGCAGGTGAGAGTGACTCCCGGCCTTGAATCTGCGAGACCCTTCTATTCTGGATCAAAGCATTCCTGTTCCTATGGCGGCGGAGGGTGCTGCAATCCCCCCCGTTGATATTCCTGATCCCTCTACGGTTCCATCTTCTGGTCCCGGTACGTCCGAGGGGGACCTTAGAGGAGCTATTTATATTTTAACTTAGTTGGTGGCCGATCAGGCCCAAAGATCTCATGCTACCCTTGCGTCCTCCAGCGGACAGGAGATTCCGCCGGCTCCAGAGTCAACCAGTTTCTGCAGTTAGCCCCTCCAGAGTTCTCAGGTACGGATCCAGAGGCCGATCCACAAGATTTTCTTGATGAGATGTACAAGACCCTTCGGGTGATGAAGGCTACAGGGACAGAGGGGGTTGAGTTAGCTTCGTACAGTCTGAGGGGAGCAGCATGTTCTTGGTTCGAGATGTGGGAGGGTTCCCGTGGGGAGGGAAGTCCTCTAGATAGATGGGGCGAGTTCGTGGATGCGTTCATGGATCACTTTTTGCCTGCCGAGACTGTGGCAGCCCGTGCTACTGAGTTTGAGGTCCTCAAGCAGCGCAGTATGAGTGTTTGGGAGTACCACATGGAGTTCGTAAGGATTTCCAAGTATGCTCCCCAGTTAGTGTCGACCATGGATGCTCGAGTTCGACGATTTGTTCAGGGTCTCTGTCCTTTGGTTGTGAATGAGGCTGCTACAGCGGCTTTGCACTCGGACATGAATTATGGGAAGATTGTGGGATTCGCCCAGGCCACGGAGGCTATAAAGTTGAAGATACGGGTAGACAGGGAGAGTAGTAGCAGATCCCGGTCAGTGGGTCACTCAGGGAGCGCAGTTTCAGGGGGGAGACCAGTTCAGGGGAGGGGGCCATCAAGGCCATCCCAGTCTTATGCACATCCTTCAGCCAGTGCAATGCCATCCGTGCATCGTTATCAGCCGAATAGTCATTGGAGATCAGGATCCGACAGCAGGAGACCCCATCAGTCAGGTCATCCCGGAGGAAGGTTCCAGCAGCAAAGGAGGGCTCTGTGCCCTCAGTGTGGAGGGTTCCATACTGAGGCCTGTTATTTGGATCGCCCGATATGCTACAGGTGTGGGGTGAGGGGTCATCTTCAGCGGGATTATCGTGCGCCCAGCCAGGGCATGGGTAGGGGGTTTGCCCAGTCATCCATTTCTTCAGCCGCCACATCTTCTGTGCGTCCTCCAGCTCCAGCAGGACGTGGTGTAATTACGGGTGGGCCTCGTGGTAGAGGTGGACCCAGCCGATTATATGCTTTGAGTGGTCGCGAGCACGCGGAGACTTCTCCAGATGTTGTCACAGGTATTCTGAATGTTCAAGCACTTGATTTCTATGCTCTTATTGATCCGGGGTCCTCTTTGTCCTATGTTACCCCGATTATTGCTTCAAGTTTTGGGATAGAACCCGAACAGCTTTATGAGCCGTTCTCTGTATCGACTCTAATTGGTGATTCTATTACAGTAGCGTGAGTCTATAAGAATTGTGTTGTCACGGTATGGGGTCGCGTTACCACGGCCGATCTTATTGAGATTGAGATGGTAGATTTGGATATTATTATGGGAATGGACTAGCTTTATTCGTGCTTTTCTATGCTCGACTGCCGAACGAGAGTCATGAGACTCGAGTTTCCTAATGAGCCAGTTATTGAGTGGAAGGGGAATGGTGTGGTGCCGAAGGGTAGGCTTATCTCCTGCATTAAGGCCTCGAAGATGATTAAGAAGGGGTGTATTTATCATTTGGTCTGGGTCGCAGACACTGCTTCAGAAGTGTTGGCCCCCGAGTCCATGCCAGTTGTGAATGAGTTTCTTGAAGTATTTCCGGACGAGCTTCTAGGGATTCCGCCAGATAGAGAGATCGATTTTGGGATTGATGTACTACCAGATACGCAACCAATATATATTCCACCATACAGAATGGCGCCAGCAGAGTTAAGAGAGTTAAAGGAGCAATTGAAGGATTTATGAGATAAGGGGTTCATTCGGCCGAGTGTGTCATCGTGGGGTGCTCTGGTTCTTTTTGTTAGAAAGAAGGATGGGTCGCTTCAGAAGTGTATTGATTATCGTTATCTCAACAAAGTCACTATCAAAAACAAGTATCCATTGCCTCGAATAGATGATTTGTTTGATCAATTGCAAGGTGCGAGGTTCTTCTCCATAATTGATTTACGGTCTTGGTATCATCAGTTGAAGATCGGAGAGCAGGATATTCCTAAGACCGCCTTCAGGGCTCGTTATGGTCATTTTGAATTTTTGGTAATGTCCTTTGGGCTGACCAATGCTCCAGCAACTTTTATGGATCTTATGAATCGGATTTTCAAGCCATTTCTAGACTCCTTCGTGATTGTTTTTATTGATGACATCCTTGTCTACTCGCGAAGTCGGGAAGATCATGCTAATCACCTCAGAGCAATCCTGTAGGCTCTTCATCATCATCACATGTATGCTAAATTTTTGAAATGTGAGTTTTGGCTAGAATCAATCACGTTTTTGGGTCATGTTGTTTCCATAGAAGGGATTCAGGTTGATCCCCAGAAGATCGCGGCAGTGAAAGATTGGCCTATACCAACGATCCCGACGGAGGTTCGCAGTTTCTTGGGTCTAGCTGGGTATTATCAGAGGTTTGTGGAGGGATTCTCTACCCTCGCCTCACCATTGACTAAATTGACGCAGAAAGCAGTGAAGTTCCAGTGGTCCGACGCTTGTGAGAAAAGTTTTCAGGAATTGAAGTCGAGATTGGCTTCGGCACCAGTATTGACCTTGCCAGACGGTATAGAGGGATTTGCGGTTTATTGCGATGCTTCAAGGGTTGGTTTGAGGTGTGTGTTGATGCAACATGGGAAGGTCATAGCGTATGCTTCAAGGCAACTCAAGAATCACGAGAAGAATTATCCGACGCATGATTTGGAGCTCACGACTGTGGTGTTTGCATTAAAAATTTGGCGGCATTATCTTTATGTGGGCCACGTGGACGTGTTCTCAGACCACAAGAGTCTTCAGTATTTATTCAAGAAAAAGGAGTTGAATCTAAGGAAACAGAGGTGGTTAGAATTGCTCAAAGATTATGATATGAACATTTTGTACCATCCAGGGAAGGCGAATGTAGTGGCCGATGCTCTCAGTCAGAAGTCTATGGGTAGTCTGACTCATTTGGAAGTAGATCAGAGGCCCTTGCCTAGAGAGGTTTATCAATTGGCCAGTTTGGGGGTTTGTCTTTCAATCTCAGGCGAAGGGGAGGTTATGGAGCACAATGGGGCATAATCGTCACTGGTAGCGGAAGTCAAAGCAAAGGAGTTTAGTGATCCAGCATTGGCACAGTTGAAGGAGGCAGTTCTAAATAACAAGATTTCGGCATTTTCACTTGGCAGCAATGATGGATTGTTGCGATGTCAAGGTAGGCTATGTGTTCCAGATGTGGATAATCTTCAGGAGAGGGTAATGGCGGAGGCTCATAGATCCAGGTATTCTGTGCACCCAGGTTCTACGAAAATGTATCATGATCTCCGGGAAATTTATTGGTGGAGCAGTATGAAGAGGGATCTGGCAGACCTTGTATCCAAATGTTCAAATTGTCAACAGGTGAAGGCCGAGCATCAGAGACCTGGTGGGTTAACCCAGCTTGTGGAAATACCAATGTGGAAGTGGGAAATGATTAATATAGATTTTGTGGTAGGGTTACCTCGCACTCAGTGCAAGTTCGACTCGATTTGGGTGATAGTGGATCGACTCACGAAATCAGCTCACTTTTTGCCAGTCAAGTCCACCGACACAGCAGAACGGTATGCCCAATTGTACATCAAGGAGATAGTTAGACTTCATGGCACTCCAGCTTCTATTATCTCAGATCGAAGGACACAGTTTACAGCTAATTTTTGGCGGAAATTGCAGCAAGGTTTGGGTACTCAGGTAAATCTCAACACGACTTTCCATCCATAGACTGACGGTCAGGCAGAGCGGACTATTCAGACGCTCGAAGATATGCTACGGGCTTGTGTTTTATACTTCAAGGGTAATTGGGATGATCATTTGTCGCTTGTCGAATTTGCTTATAATAACAGCTTTCATGCTAGTATCTGAATGGCCCCGTTTGAGGCATTGTACGGAAGGAGGTGTAGATCTCCGATCGGATGGTTCGAGGTTGGTGAAGCAGAATTGTTAGGACCAGATCTTGTGCACCAAGATATGGAGAAAGTTAGAGTCATTCAGGGAAGGATGAAAACTGCTCAGAGTCGCTAGAAGTCTCACGGCGATGTTCGCCGAAGAGAATTAGAATTCCAAGTAGATGATTGGGTGTTCTTAAAGGTGTCTCCCATGAAGTGAGTGATGCGGTTTGGGAAGAAAGGGAAGTTGAGCCCTAGGTACGTCGGGCCGTATTGGATTACTCAAAGGATAGGGCAAGTAACTTATAGGTTGGAATTGCCCCATGAGTTGTCATTAGTACACCCGGTGTTCCACGCGTCCATGTTGAAAAAGGTAATTGGAGATCCGTCCACCATCCTTCCAGTCGAAACCATTGAGGTAAATGAAGAACTATCATATGAAGAGATTCTGATTGTTATTCTTGACAGGCAAGTCCGTAAATTGAGAAATAAGGAATTTTCTTCAGTCAAAGTGTTATGGCGAAGTCAGCAAGTCAAAGAAGCTACATGGGAAGCGGAGAAGGAAATGAAAGAAAAGTACTCCCACTTGTTTGAATGAGTCTAGTAGTGAATCGTGCGTGTTCCTATTCCTAGGCAATTGTAAGTTGTGGTTAATGTTACATAAGAAGGGACCCTAACTTGTTTTCCCCTAAAAAGCCTTGTTGTTGTAACTTTTCTATGCATACCACAATTGTTTGTATTGCCCTTACTTGAAAAATATGTGACCCCTTTAAAGCAAATGAAAGTTTTGGGAAATAAATGTGCTAAGTAAGTGATTAATGGTAGTGTAGATTGGTAATGGTTAAATGAATTGTCTATGATCTTTTAAGGTGATTGAACTGTTTGGGGTGCACTGAAATGGCCCAAAGTTATGCGCAAATATGTCACACTAATTGAATCAGGTGCAATTGTGAGGTAAGGAGAATGAGTTATGTGTAGTTGGTAAAGTGATCAAATATTGTAAATTGTTGAGGTAACAACTTGGTGTGTGAGCTATTGAATGGTTAAAATTGTGTAATAGTGCTTGGAAATGTGTTTCAGGGGTTCTCTGACGGTAGATAGGCCGAATTACAAATGAAACTCTGGCAAAATTTTCTGAAAATATTGAAGTTAGTGTAAATTGGGAAGTTTTCATATCATGTTTTCAAAACCCAACGATTTCCAAAAATCCTCATTCGAAGACGAATGATTTTTAAGGGGGGGAGAATGTAAAGACCCGTAAAATTTCTTGCTTAAAATAATGGCCGAACGAGTCCCCGAGTTGCTTCTACTGTGGAAATTCCTAAAACGGACCTAATTTGAACAAAAAGTACCCCGGGAGCTAAGGAATTAAAATTTTCCAGAAATTGGGTGTTATGCGATCACATAACGTGTATGCAGACCGCATAGTGGTCGCATACACAGGCAGATCACTGCCCAACTGAAGGACAACTATGCGGTCCAATCTGCGACCGTATTTCGATTCTGCGGATCGCATAGCTGTCGCATTTTTTACTTTGAGTTTTGGGGAGGGGTGTTATGCGACGCACTATGCGATCGCTAACGAGTATGCAGACCGCATAGTGGTCGCATACCTGAGCATATTGTTTTCAAATTTTGGCGCACTTGAGGGCCATTATGCGATCCAATATGCGGACTGCATGTCAAGAACGCGATCGCATTCCTGACCGCATATTCGACACGGTCTTTTAATTTTCTAAATTTTTATACCCGACCCCAGTTTCATTTAACCCTTGCCCCCTTTCATTTTAACTAGTTTCTAAGCAAAATAGAGAGAAGTGAGAGTGGATTCTAGGGAGATAAGTCCTCATCTTCCCCAAATTGGTCCTCCATCTCTACCCAGGCTTGGAAGTTTATCGAGTAGTCATCATCTTCTTCATCATAAGAGGTAAGTCTTCACCCTATTTTTCTCAAATTCTAGGAATTTAACTAAGAATAAAACACACATAGGTTGGTTCTTGAGGATGAAAAGTTGGGACCTTGCATGCATGTGATTAATCTACCATAACCTAGTAAAGGGAAGCAAGTAGAGTAATCTTTCACTAAAAAGGGTTTAGTCAATCTAAGGGATCACATAGTGTTTGATAAAATGCTCAAATGAATTCGAGACTCCTAATTCTAAGGTAAATATGTCGCATTGTGAACTAGATTAACGGTGCTAGGCGGTTCGGTGAATTGCAATAGAAATTAAAAAGGGGACACTCGACTCCAGGTATGTATGGCTAACTTTAATCTTTGTAAAATCGCTTTGTGGTGTCCGAGCATACAGTACGGGTATTGTTGTGAATGTGTGCAAGTGGTTGTTCGAATTGTGTTGAAGTGTGAAGTGTATTCCTTGTCTGTCTTTAGTTGATCACCACACTACTATGCTTTGTGAAATGCTGTTAGTAGGATAATGAATCCAAGAGTATGAATGTGTATGCTAAAGGTTGTGTAACAAGTAATGAAAAGGAGTTGTGGTGTGATGTAATTGAATTAAAAGGCTGTAGCAATATCGTATATGATTCACTGTTTGGTAAGTTTGTTGTGGCACGATTTTCTTTTTATACGTATTGTGGGTTGTAAAGAAGTTGTATTCCTATTGCTGAAATTTTTGTGATTGAATTATGAATTGTCATTGTTGATATGAGATATGATTGTTTGGTGGGATCGGGTTGCGCGCCGCAACATCAGGGATAAGGGTGATATGTGATAAGTGATAAGGGTGTGATGTGATTGTCCGGTGGGATCGGGTTGCACGCCGCAACAAAAACACAACAAATGATTGTGATTGTCCGGTGGGATTGGGTTGCACGCCGCAACAGAAACAAAATAAATGATTGTGATTGACAAGTGGGATCGGGTTGCGCGCCGCAACAGAAGATATAAGGGTGAAATGTTGAGAAGGGACAAGGGTGGAATTGCGATTGTGATTGTGATGAAGTGGAAATTGTGGAACTTCCATTGTGTATCTTTCCATATCTTGTGCAATGATTGTGTGACTCTCTGTCTGTCTCTTGCCTGTGCATTACTGAGTTTACTTAGAGTAAAGTTTGTTCATACATACCAGTACAATTCAAGTGTACTGACATTCCTTTGCCGGGGGCGCTACATTCTTGTGATAATTGAAGGTGGTTCTATAGCAGGTACTCCAGCCCACCAACAGTAGTGCCTCCTCTACGTCCTATCAGCTGTTTTGGTGAGCCCCTCTCCTCTCGGGGCCCTGTGTGGTTCATGCCACCTCTTCTTCCAGATTTTTATTTTGGTATTTGTGTAAGGTATAGCCGGAGCCTTGTTACCGACAAGTATTATATAACCCTTTCGTACTCTTAGAGGCTCCGTAGACAGGAAATGTGGGTTATGTACATATGTATTTTGGGGCAGTATGACTTGTAGATCACGTAAAGTAACACTGTGTGTTATGTATAGTTTGTAAGTATTGTACCACATGTTGGTAATGACAGAGATCTATAATTAAATTTCAGGTTGTAATAATGTGTCTAAATTATAATTGAATAATGTACATTGGAATCTCGGGATAATATGTGGGATGGAAAAAAGAATCCAGGTCCGCTTGACTGGGGCTACCCGGTCGAGTGCCGGTCGTGTCCCTCAGTTTTGGGGCGTGACATAAAGTACATTAATCATGTTACCTTGGAGGTTACAAATATTTAAGATCATGAATAACGAGTACCAAGAGGGTTGGAAAGCTTAGAAGCTAAACCAATTGAAGAAAATAAGTTTCGTCGAAAGTCGACGAGTTTGGAATGTTATAACATGTACTTTAGGGTGATACTACTGTTCATTACATAATAAGGAGGTTATGCTATGAGTTATTTTTTTTCCGGATGATAGTCATGTGTTATGTTTTGATTTCAAGCGAGTTGTGGAACAAAAGTCGAAGAAAGTCATCACAAGTTACATTCATAAGTTTTACTGAAAATTTGGGTCAAATATAACTGCGATTTTCTTCCAATATACTTAGATTTATTGGGTGTTCCTCCCATAAAATTGAAGCTCTATTAGTCTATTTTTTAACGTATTATACTGTTTATCAATACGACGTCGGAGTAGAGAGATATATGCATTTTTACGAGACTGCGCAAGCTGCTAGGTGACAAGTAGGTGTGTCACCTACTTGGTTAAATGAGAGTCCAAAAAGAGGCAATTTCGGGTCGTCTAAAGAGCTTATTTAAAGGCTTATCTACTGAAATATAACCCTCATTGTATATCACAAACAACCGGACCTAAACCCCTGCAAACTTCCTCCCAAAAATTACCCACAAACCCTAATTGATTTTCTCTCTCTTTCAAGTTCTAATTGGGATAAAACCTAGAATTTGAAGAACCAAGATAGAGGCTGAGTTATCCAATAAATAAGGTAAGTTTACTGCTCTCTTTCATTCATTTTTTCTTCTGTAAATTCATGGTAATTCGTTATATACTTGTAAGAACTCACGGGACAGTGATCGGAAGTCGTGAGTTCGAGTTATTCACTTGTACCACACTGTTTTGTGGACTCTTTTGTGTGGTTGTTGGACTGCATATTTTACTACTGTTTTGTGGAGTTTTTGAGGAGGAAGGGTGTAGAGAAACACCATATATATATAGGTTGGTGGGCTGGTCGTTCGTCGTAACATTTTTGAGTCGTTTGTCACTACTACGGTGGTTGTTTTGTGTATGAAGAGATTGCGGTGTGTTGGGTTATTTTGTAGTATTTTATGGTGTATATAAGGCTGTAAATAATGTATATATGATTTTGTTGGTGTGTTCTAGTGTTGTTGGTGTTATCTTGAATTTGGAGGAAGTAAGGATTATAGGGAGATGATGCCCATTTTTATACAAAATAAGCTTGTCGTTCGTTGTGCGATAGTTGTACCTTTCGTAACTTAATGATAGTATTATTATCGTTGTATTAGATTAAGGTGCAAAGATGCGAGTACAACTTGGTAAGTGGAACGATTTTGATAAGGTATGTTAAGGCACTTCCTTCATTCTTTTGGCATGATCTAAAGTAAAACGAACGTAAACGATACGCTACTTCATAATGAATCTACTCCTAGCAAATAAGGTTTTCCATGTTGATATTTCCTTAAAATGTTATTCTAAGAAAGTATGTATGATCCTTGAGTCCTAGTGAAGTTTATATTGATGGTATGATGTCCATAATGTTAATCGAAGGTGCAACTACCTTACATCACTCCAAAAGGTTTAGAGCATGATTCCATGAGTCCAGCATGCATTATATATAGTATCTATTTTACTCTACCGAGCAGCGCCATAGTCGGCCGGGTACGACACCTATTGTGCAACAACTGATCAGTTGGGTTTTACCGAGCTCCACTTGGCCGGGTATATTTTTACCGAGTCCTCTTTGAGGCCTGGTACAATATGATGATGATGATGTCCACAGAGATGGATGTTTTTAAAAGATTATGTATATATATGTATCACGCATTTCATGTCACTATCTCTTAGATGCACTTAGATGCTACAGGTTGTATCTCCTATATCTGTCTTTATATTACTGTTCTTATTTATGCTTTTCTGCCTTACATACTCAGTACGTTATTCGTACTGACGTCATTTTTTCCTGGGGACGCTGCGTTTCATGCTCGCAGGTCCCGTTAGATAGGTTGGCAGTCCTCCTAGTAGGCTCTCATCTCAGCGGAAGGTGTTGCTTCACTCCACTTGCCCGGAGTTGCCTATTTGGTCAGTATGATTAGGACATGTGTTGGCTGGTATGGCGGGGCCCTGTCCCGACCTATATGACATTTATATAGTCTTAAAGGCTTGTAGACAGATGTCAGGTATATGGATAATAGTATGGCCTTGTCGTCCTATGTTTTGAGTTTAATAATGATCATGTCAGTCTTTTAGGCCCTTATGTCACAAGTATAAGTCTCTATATAATGTTGGGTAATCCTATGTCTAGTATGCACTTATATTTTATTCTTGTTATCTCATGACGGTCCTTTTGGCCCATTTACCCATGATAGTATGATAAAAAAGATATGTTATGTTGGTACTCGGTTAGATAAGGTACCAGGTGCCCATCCCGGCCCACAAGTTGGGTCGTGACAGAAGTGGTATCAGAGTCGTTCTGTCCTAGGGAGTCTACAAGCCGTGTCTAGTAGAGTTTCTTTTATGGGTGTGTTGTGCACCACACTTATAAGCAGGAGGCTACATGGCATTTAGGACTGTCACTCTTTCTTCTTACTCTGAATCTTGTGGTAGAGCTGAGTTGTAAGAACTCAAACTTCTAAATTCTACTTTATTCGTAATTCAAGGATACCTCATCCAAACAGACAGTTGGTAAGAGATTAAATTTGGTTGTTGAAGAGTTGAGTTAGAGGAACTCGATTTTGCATCATTCTTATGATGAGTAAATGTGAGGTCCTCAGCAGATTACGTGTATACTAAAACAAATGAGAGAATCAGAAGGTAGATACAAGTTTCAACAAGTAAAAGGAGCAAGGTGAAAAAGGGTACGAGGTATCCAATTAGTGAAGATTATCAGTATTTACAATCCATGCAGAAAAATATGAGCATTTTGCGTCACTTTCAGCACTAACAAAGATATATACAATTGGTCACACCCATCTCAGTTATTCCCTATGAGAACTAACGGATATATCTTAAGAGAAGAATGGGATATCAGGATCCATCTAGGGTTAGAGTAACCCCAAGTGGTGGATGATTATTATCATTAGCTAACATTTCCGAAGGATGGTGCAAATCGGGTAATAGATCTCCTTGTGAAAGACCCATATGGTTAACTCTAGAATAGTACCTACAGATATGAATACTATAATATTCAAAAATTTCAGAAGATAGACAATGAGATCCTAAAAAGGGATGAATATTAACCTTGGTATGACTCAAATCCCTAGAAAGAAAAGAGAATGTTAGGCGTCCCGAAGAGGTAGTGAGATAAAGCAAGGGGAGCTAAAAGTGAAATAACCTTTTGTTGAGGTTTTCAGAATAAAGTGATAGACATGAACATTAGCCAGAGAATAAGTGAAGTATTATAAGTAAGGTGTGATAAATGAGTGATAATGGTAAATCAAAATATGACATAATGACAGAGTATATAGTTAAGGGAAGAAAAAGACAAGAGGTAACAAGCCTTGGGGCAACAAAAGAGCATAGGTCATAAAGTCACATCCTCATTTCGAGAAATAAGTTTGTGACTCCACCATGATTACCAAAAGTAAAAGTTAGACCCCCGAGTAATAGAAATTAGTATGGGATAGTAAACAAAAAAAATTGAACATGAATTAGGGATCAAAGGAATTGGTAATACTCGGCATCGTTTCAAAGATAGTGTTTTGACAATGATAGAATGAACAATAGAAGAATAACCTTTAAAGGTCATTCACGAAGACGCTTTCGTAAAGCAAACAATATGAGCATAGTTAAGCTTAAGGGACTAAATGCGCCATTTACACCAGGTGTCACCCTTGTGCGTAAGAAATTCAGTTATACTTGGAGTAGAAGTGTTACCGCAAGGCGAGTAATATGCATGTGAAGATGTGGAAAACAAAATGTCAAATATGAAGAGGTAGTGTAACGACCCGGCCAGTCATTTTTGTAAAAATTTCATTATCATTCCTGTTTTTACCTTGTCATATGTTGGTTATACTGTTTATGATGTGTTAGATTCAGTTGGCTCGGAATCAGAATGGTTGTAGTGAGAATTGAGACACTTAGTCTCTAAAAATAACTTTATAGTTTGAAAAGTCAATTGAGAGTTGACTTATTGGTAAAAGACCTCGGCATGCGGATTTTATGGTGCAGATAACTTTGTTAGGTGATTTGGGACTTAAGAGTGTGTTCAGAATATTTTTGTGATGTCCGGTCTAGAATTAGGCTTGAATTGGCCAAAGTTAGTTTTTGGCGATTTCTGGGTGGTAGTGGAAAATAGGCTATCGGGGTCAGAATGGAATTACGGAAGTTTGAATAGGCTCGTAATGTCATTTTGGATATGTCTGAAAAATTTCAGGTCAATCGGATGTGTTTCGGATAATTTCGGCATCGTTGGTGGAACTTAGAAATTTCAAAGTTCATAGGCTTCAATCCGACATGATTTTGGTGTTTTGATGTTATTTTTTATGTTCCGAGAGTGCAACTAAGTTTTAAAGATCATTTATGATGTGTTGGTAAATTCCGTTGGGGTCCCGAGGGGCTCGGGATTGATTTCGGGGGGTTAACGGGACCTTTTGGACTTAGAAAAATAGCTATTTTGGTGGTGTGTTGCAGGTGTGAAATTCTTCTACGCAATCGCAGGGTGATGTATGCGATCGCACAGGTTAGCTGGTGAGGCCCATAAAATTACTCTATGTGACCGCAGGTACAAGGTCGCGATCGCAGAGAGAGGAGTGAGGAAGCCAGTGCAGTCGCGTTTGCCTGGGCGCGATCGCATAGGGTATTGGCGCGTGGGGAGGGTTTGATTGATTATTCTATGCGAGCGGGGGTGTAGCTACGCGATCGCGTACGGTAGGACTTGGCAGTGCTTCGCGAACGCACTCTTGGAATCGCGATCGCACAGTGTATGGACCTGGGAAGTATAAATTAAAACCCTATGCGACCATAACCCACCTTTTCACCATTTTGGAACGGGAAGAAGCTTTTGAGGCGATTTTGAAGAGAGGAAATCATTGTTATTCATTGAGGTAAGGATTTTGGACCCTAAAACTCGATTATATGTGATTAAGGATCAAATTATCAGTGTTTAATTCATGAAAGTCAGTAGAAAAGGGTGGAGTTAGGGCTTGAGATTATGAGACCTTTTAGGGATGATTTGAGGGGCCAAATGAACTCCGATGTTTTAGTTCTTTATATGTACGGACTCGTGAGATGATGAAGAACATTTTGGTATAAAATTTTTCTAGTTCAGAGACACGGGCCCAGGGGATCGGGTTTTGACAAATTTCGGCTTTTGTGCTAAAATTGATATTTTTCAATTGAATTCATTCCCTTAGCATAATGTGATGAGAAAAATCTAATCTTTATTGATTTGGAGCACACGGAAGTTGATTCGAGAGGCAAGCGTGTTGCGGAATAGCTTTTCGGGCTAGTTTTAGGTAAGTAATGTCTTTAAATCCTGTCCTGAGGGTATGAAACCCCGGACTTTACATCCTTTCATGGATTTGGAGTAACGCACACACTGGATGACGAGTGTGGGGCGTGCACGAATTGGGAATTTGGTAAAATGTACCTTTTTAGACAGCTATTGAGTTGCAAAACTGCTTTTAAAGCCTATTCTCTATAGTATTACTATGATTTGATATATTTGGGTTGTAAGCCATGTTTGGGGCCTAGTGTCGATCTGTTTAACCCCTTGGGGGCTATTTTACTGATATTCCTCACTTTGAAACTATGATTTTACACTCAGTCTTTCTTATGAAATTGTTGACACTCCTATTTGATGATATTACTATTTCTTGAAATGAAATACTATTTCTGGTCGAGAACCCCATTTTATTCATGGCCTGAGTGGCATGCTGAGAGTGTCTGACTGAGTGAGGCCGAGGGCCAATGTTGTGAGGAGTTTATCATATGAGAGAGGTCGAGTGCCTAAGAGTGATTTATGCCATGATGTGTCTTGTTTATAGCGCTTGGACTGTAGGAGCCCTTCCCGAGTCTTTACACACCCCCCAGTGAGCGCATGTAGCTACTGAGTGCGAGTGCCGAGTGACGAGTGATTGAGATGCATGAGTGACTGTGAGGTGCTGAGTGACTGTTTCTGAGTGATGGTAGGGTGTTGAGTGACTGGTTATGAGTGAGGATTTGGCCCGAGGGGCAGTTTATAATGATATTTTTGCAGAGTTTTTGATTATGATTCACTTCATTTTTCATACTGAGATTTTTGGGAGTTTACTGAGAAACATCTGAAAATATACTTGTTCAAAGGATTTTTACGGAAACTTGTTTACAAACATATGTACTAGATGTTTACTTTATTAAGACTCAGTATTTTTACTATTTGGGAATTGATGTTTGGTACTACGTGATTCTTATCTTCAGACTTGTTTTATTTTCATTACTACTGAGTTGGTGTACTCATCATTACTCCCTGCACCTCTGTGTGCAGATCTAGGTACTGGTTATGAGTAGTAGTCATTTGCGTCTGTTCGACGTCAGCATTCGGATTTTTGAGGTAGTTGTCCAGCGTCCACAGCTTCTTCATTTCCCTTCCTTCATTAGTATTTAGTATTTTATTCTTAGATATTGTTTTGTGACATTAGCAGTGTTATTACTATTCTTAGATACTCGTGATCAGTTGACTCCAGTTCTGGGGAATGGTTTTAGACTGTTAGATTATATTATGATTTGTTAAAGACTTAGAAGATTTTATACTTGCTATTAATGAATTTTGGTAAATTAAATTAAAGGATTTGTGTAATTATGTGATAGTGGCTAGCCTAGTTCCATGATAGGCGCCATGACGCCTGTTAGGATTTGGGGTCATGATAAGTTGGTATCAGAGCACTAGGTTACATAGGACTCAACGGTCATGAGCAGGTTTAGTAGAGTCTTGCAGATCGGTACGAAGACGTCTGTACTTATCTTCGAGAGGTTGTATAACCCTTAGGAAACATCCCACATTCTTGAATCCTTTGGTGTATTTGAATGTGCACGTGAGCGCTTGGTATCAGTTGTACATCAACAGCTTGTCACTTCCATGGATGGGATGTGATTTTTAGTATGTTGACAATAGGCCAGTCTGAAGGACTTGAGGCCGGATTCTGTCTGTGACTTGAATGCTGAGATTTCATTTGTGTGAGCACACGTATTTGGGGACTTATATGTCTGTTAGTGTCCCTATTGATGGAACTTTTTGACTAGGTGACTACATGGTGAGTGTGACCTGATGGTTGATGTGTTCAGGTTGTTTGATTGTGACAAAAATGGATTGGCGGGAGATGTGGCAAGAACCATTGAGTATTTGACTTTTGTATTGAATTAGAATATGGCTTCGAGTTGTGAGTGTATTGAAGGACCTCTCTGTAGCAGAGTTGTGGAGTAGAGTGGATTTTCATGTTGTGTTCTGAGCTCCTGGGATGTCTTTTAGGAAGACCAATGCCCCAGCATCGTTCATGTATTTGATTGACGATATACTCAGCCGTGTTGTAATTCCTTGGTTATTGTATTTATTGATGGCATCTTGTCGTACTCTCGTAGCCAGGGGTAGCATACTCAGCATTTGATGATAGTATTAAAAGGATATGGGGAGGAGAAGCTTTGTGCGAAGTTCTCCAAGTGTGAATTTTTGGCTCAGTTCAGTAGCATTCTTGGGACACGTGGTGTCCAGTGAAGGTATCCATGTGGTAAGACGAGTGTGAGTAGAGCTTCCAGAAGCTCAAGATTACCACAGATCAAGTGTTAGTTTTTCCATCGACTTTAGGTTCTTATACCGCTTTTTGTGATGTCTCGAGGGCAGGCATTAGTTGTGTTCTAATGTAGGAGGGTAAAGCAATTATGTAATAGCTATGATCTTCGGAAGTGTTTAGAGAGATATCAGTTTGAGGCTAAGCAGGCAGGGGTATCTCCCGCGGGTTGTCTTGAGGTGTGTGATCCTTATGTTGATCTGTAGTAAGTTCTCTTCTACCAGTAAATGATATATGTTGTAATTTGAGTTTAGATCGCTTGTGGGGGTTGGCATGACCATTACAATGGTGAATGCGATATTTGGATACGATTTGAGGGTTAGATGGCTTGGGTCATATGAGCTTATGAAGGATTTAGTTGAATCTCACCACAGTATGGTGGCAGTGATAGCGTATGGGCATCGTGAGTTATTGTTTGTCTTGATCTTTAGCTTGGAGCCAAGTGGGGGAGTCCGCCAATGATAAGTTGATTACATGATTATGTGTTGTATTAGTTTCGGTTCGAGGTATGTTGGTGAATTAGTTATGACCTGCAGAGGTGGAGTTTGGGTATGAATCGAGTAATGGAATTTCTTCGATACAGGTTGTAATGTACTTTACGGATAATGGAATTTATTGAATGATTAAGTTGTACTGGTAAGTGTAGTGTGTGCAATGTATGAGTCTGCTTGTTTCTTAAAAGGAGTGGATTACTTTCCTAGTATGTGGTTTGCAAGCGGGGTCAGGTCGTTCTGTTTACTTGGTTAGTGTAATTGAAATTGCGTAGAGTGAATGACGTTCGAGAATGGTTCAGATGGATTCAAGGTTATATGTAGCGATTGAGGATCTTCAAGGTTTGAAACGGGCTAGAACTGAGATTTACGGGGAACGTGTCAAGGCTTGTGGTGTATTTACCTTATCATGGATTATATCCATCAGTATTAGGAAAGTGAAGGTAATGACTTTAAACTCGCAGGAAGTCTCTTCAAGGTAAGTATTTCTAATGGGGTGCTTTTGGGGATATTTGAGGGAGTACTCAGTGGCTTATAATCCTTAGACAATATATTTTATACTCGGGTTTCGTGCGATGAGTCTGGATTTAGAATTGCGAAATTATAGCAAGAAAAAGTATCAATGCGAAGGTAAATCAGAACGAACTTGAATGAATAGGACATGGTAGTAGGTCGGATCGGCATGATAAACGATAAGGGATATGATTAGTTCAGTGGGTGTTATGAAGTAATGAGTTGTTACAGGTGTTTCTTAGCAATTCTCTTTGGATTTGGTGGCATGTGTAGCTTGGTTGAGTTAGAAGGATTCAGTCCTGACGGTTTGGTGTTGTACAAATGAGATTCAGAGAGTTCTTGAGGGTTTCTCCCACGGTTAGAGATGTATATTTTCTACTGGCGTGAGGGCCATGTGATGTATAGTAATTTTGCTTCTAAATGGGATCAATGGAAAGTTCTTGGCTAGTTGGGTACATAGTTGTTTGTGGCTAGGAAGGGAGCATGAAGTTCTCATATTTGTCATAGGATTGCATGGCGTATGCGGTATTTTATGTATAGTGGAGATTCGCATATATGAGGTCACGGTTCAGTTCTGGAAGGAAGGTCAGCACTGTCAGTATCAGATGACTAGACAGATAATACCACTATTGGGTGGCTGGGTGAGGGCATACGTTCAGAAACGACAATGTGTTGAGTTAAGGGTACTTCATTGGAATTACGACGCTCTCTTGTTGGATCGACTGCGGATATTCAAGGTTTCTTGGTGACACAAAAGAATTATGGGGTTATCCCTTGTGGAATGATTGAGTATTAGAGACGTGTTATATATTTGAGTGGTGGAGTTAGGATCAAATATGGTAAATTTGTACGCTTCATGCACTTTGAGACTAAGAGTTTGAATAAACAAATTATTTTGTAGTTTTGAACTATGAGGATGCGAGCAAAGCTAGTCAGGTGTTAGTATATGTCATGATTCAGTCATTATGAACCATTGGAGCGTTATCTACTTGATGTGGATGACAAGAGTTGCTTTAGAATTATTGGTAGGCCAGTATGGGTGTGTGTTCTACACTGAATCAGAATTGTTGACTCCGAATTGCTGTTGTTGAGGGATGTACCATTCGATTGTCATTGAGCTTATTCGTGTTTTTTAGTGATCTATGAGTTACCTTTAGGTGTTTGGAGGAGATGTAATTGTTGGTTACATGTGCATAGGGTGCGGTTTTATCTGGGCTTGATAGTGAGATTTGAGTAAGGTAAGTAATTGGGTGTTGCAGGATTGAGACGTATTGGTTATGTTATTTCTGGTTCGGGTGGCTTGGTATCGTCCGATTTCCCCCGTGGTTATGACAATGCACTTTGAGTAATTGATGTCAAATTTCACATGGTTATTGATTTTGAGCAAGGTGGCTTGAAGTATGTCATGTGGTCCAGCGGTTGGATAGGATCACGCTTTGTAGTGGAGTTAGGTAGAAGTATGATCCTTGGTCTCAGATTTGTGTGTTCTGATTTTACGGTGTGTGCTATGCTTTTAGCACAATGTGGTAATGGTAAGTGTTAGTGGCCGGATAGTCTTTTCGTGTGAGTCTTCTTTATTTTATGAATTGAGCTCTTCGATGTTGTTATGGAGTGCACGAGTTGCATAAGTTATGGCTCTGGATGGTATAGATGCTGATAGGACGAATGGTTGTTTGTTTCTACGTGTTTCTTTCATCATCGGCACCATATGAAGGTGTGAAAGCGAGCTTTGTTTGATAAGAGGTTATTTACCAGTATTGGGTTATTTTGAGCAGCTATTGCGATTAGGAGTCATCGCTATGGGTGGTTGAGTCATTCGGTATATTAGGTGATTTCATCTTTGGTTACGGATATTGCTTGATACAGCGTGTGCAGACTTTTTCAGCTTGTAGTTGGGGATTTGATCTTGTAAATTATTTCGGAAGTGGAAACTTGGTTCTAAGGTTATGGGTGAGGATTGGATTTCGAAATTTCAACTGTGTTATGCTATTAGACCTATATGGGGTAAGGTGACGTGGAATCACCTCCGAATATGTACATGGTAGGTTACACAACAATTTTGGTGGTGTGTGGAACAACTCTAGAAATGTTCGAGGACGAACGTGTGTTCAAGTGGGGGAGAATGTAACAACCCGGCCGGTCGTTCCGTAAAAATTTCATTATCATTTATGTTTTTTTCTTGTCATAGGTTGGTTATACTGTTTATGATGTGTTACACTCGGTTGGCTCGGAATTGGAATGGTTGTAGTGAGAATTGAAACACTTAGTCTCTAAAAATAACTTTATAGTTGGAAAAGTCAACTGAGAGTTGACTTATTGGAAAACGACTTCGGAATGTAGATTATATGGAACATATAGCTTCGTTAGGTGATTTGGGACTTAGAAGTGTGTTCGGAATATTTTTGTGATGACCGGTGTAGAATTAGGCTTGAATTGGCAAAAGTTAGTTTTTGGCAATTTCCGGTCGGCGGTGGAAAATAGGCTATCGGGGTCGAAATGGAATTCCGGAAGTCGGAAGAGGTTCGTAATGTCATTTTGGATATGTCCGCAAAATTTAAGGTCAATCGGATGTGTTTCGGATAGTTTCGGCCTCGTTGGTGGAATTTAGAAATTTCAAAGTTCTTAGGCTTGAATCCGACGTGATTTTGGTGTTTTGATGTTATTTTTGATGTTTCGAGAGTGCAACTAAGTTTGAATGATCATTTATGATGTGTTGGTAAATTTATTTGGGGTCCCGAGGGGCTCAGGATTTATTTCGGGGGGTTAACGGGCACTTTTGGACTTAGAAAAATAGTTGTTTTGCTGGTGTGTTGCAGGTGTTAAATTCTTCTATGCGATCGCAGGGTAATGTATGGGATCGCACAGGTTAGTTGGTAAGGCCCAGAAAATTACTCTATGCGACCGTAGGTACAAGGTCGCGATTGCAGAGAGAGGAGCTAGGAAGCCAGTGCGGTCGCGTTTGGCTGGGCGCGATAGCATAGGGTCTTGGCTCGTGGGGAGGGGTTGATTGATTGTTTTGTGCGAGCCCGGGTATAGCTACGCGATCGCGTAGGGTAGGACTTTGAAGTGATTCGCGAATGCACTCCTGGAGTCGCGATCGCACAGTGTCTCGACCTGGGAAGCAAAAATTAAAACCCTCTGCGACCATAACCCACTTTTCCATCATTTTTGAATGAGAAGAAGCTTTTGAGGTGATTTTGAAGAGAGGAAATCATTGTTCTTCATTGAGGTAAAGAGTTTGGACCCTAAAACTCGATTATATGTGTTGAGAAAAATCTGATCACACGGAAGTTGATTCGAGAGGCAAGCGTGTTGCGGAAGTTGATTCGGAGAGGCAAGCGTGTTGCGGAATTGCTTTTCGGGCTAGTTTGAGGTAAGTAATGTATTTAAATCCTGTCCTGAGGGTATGAAACCCCGGAATTTACATCCTTTCATGGATTTGGAGTAACGCACACACTGGATGACGAGTGTGGGGCATGCACGAATTGGGTATTTGGTAAAATGTACCTTTTTAGGCAACTATTGAGTTGCAAAACTGCTTTTAAAGCTTGTTCTCTATAGTATTACTATGATTTGATATACTTGGGTTGTAATCCATGTTTGGGGCCTACTGCCGATCTGTTTAACACCTTGGGGGCTATTTTATTAATATTCCTCACTTTGAAACTATGATTTTACACTTAGTCTTTCTTATGAAATTGTTGACACTCTTATTTGATGATATTACTATTTCTTGAAATGAAATACTATTTGGGGTCGAGAAACCTGTTTTATTCATGGCCCGAGTGGCATGTTGAGAGTGTATGATTGAGTGAGGCCGAGGGTCAATGTTGTAAGGAAGTTATGATATGATAGAGGCTGAGTGCCTGAGAGTGATTTACGCTATAATGTGTCTTGTTTATAGCGCTTGGGCTGTAGGAGCCCCTCCTGAGTCTGTACACACCCCCAGTGAGCGTAGGTACCTACTGAGTGCAAGTGTCGAGTGCTGAGTGACGAGTGATTGGGAGGCATGAGTGACTGTGAGGTGTTGAGTGGTTGTTACTGAGTGATGGTGAGGTGCTGAGTGACTGATTATGAGTGAGGATTTGGCTCGAGGGGCAGTTTATAATGATATTTTTGCTGAGTTTTTGATTATGATTCACTTTAATTTTCATACTAAGATTTTCGGGAGTTTACTGGGAAACATTTGAAAATATACTTGTTCAAAGCATTTTTATTGAAACTGGTTTTCAAACATATGTACTAGATGTTTACTTTATTAAGACTCAGTATTTTTACTATTTGGGAATTGATGTTTGGTACTGCGTGATTCTTATCTTCAGACTTGATTTATTTTCACTACTACTGAGTTGGCGTACTCATCGTTACTCCCTGCACCTCTGTGTGCAGATCTAGGTACTGGTTCTGACTAGTAGTCATTTGCGTCCGTTCGGAGTCAACATTTTGGATTTCGAGGTAGCTGTCTAGCGTCCACAGCTTCTCCATTTCCCTTCCTTTATTAGTGTTTAGTATTTTGTTCTGAGAAATTGTTTTCTGACATTAGCAGTGTTAGTACTATTCTTAGATGCTCGTGATCAGTTGACTCCAGTTCTAGGGAATTGTTTTAGATTGTTAGATTATATTATGATTTGTTAAAGACTTAAAATATTTTATACTTGCTATTAATGGATTTTGGTAAATTTTATTAATGGAGTTGTGTAATTATGTGATAGTGGCTAGCCTAGTTCCACGATAGGCTCGATCACGACCTGTTAGGATTTAGGGTCGTGACAGGTAGCTATCGAATGGTAAAGGAATAATGTGGTAAAAAGGTGAAAGGAATGAGATTGCACTTATTCAGATCCTACAGATATGTTACAACTCCAAAACATTATTCAAGCACGACGTAGGTATGAGGCAGTAAGGGTTCCCGACAAGAATATTAATTGGTAAATAAGTGTGAGTGGACACTTGATACGTAAGAAGCTAGTGTGAGGGTAAGTTAAGACCAAAAACAAAACATAACTCTATTGGGGTTACACATAATATAGATATAAGAATGGACCAACAGGTAGTCTATAGTTGATTCAGGAAGAGCCTAGTATAGCTAAACAACAGGTCATAGATAAATCAACATATCGTGCAAGATAAACATAGTGAAACCCAACACAGGGAATTCAGTCTCGCATATATGATGCCATCGTGATTCATGAGTAATATTAATATAGGAGGATGCGTACTTTAAGGTACCGAATAAGTGTTGCAGAACTAAAAGAGAGTGCCACTAGGGAGACAACTGAAATTTCAATTCAAAAGCAACCTTGCGAGCAAAAGGGCACGAAGGTAAGTAACCAAGGATAATGATAAGAGAGTAAGAACATCAGAAATACCGCGTTGTGTACAATGTAATAATCTCGCAGCTTTACAAGAGTCAGAAGTTCTTCCCTAAGCATTACAACGAAAGACTAGCTGAGGAAATAAGGAAGAAGGCTTCAACATAAGCATAGTGACCTAAAGAAGAAATGGTCTTGTAACAGCAATCTCACTATAATATTGTATGCACTCCATAAAAAAGTGGCACCTATCGTGGCTACTGAACGAGAAGAAGAAACGAATCAAGAGTTGATAATTGAGATCGTATGAGATACAGGGAAATCCAGTATTCGTGGGCACTAAGATAAGCCATGTATCCATGTAGCAAGTGACAGAACGACCAGGAAAAGTAATTGCTTACATTTAAATACAATTGAGAAGGCATGAAAGGAAATCTATAGTGATAGCATGTTAAAATGAAGGTTGCGAGTAGTATAAATAGATATGCGTAGGTCGCAAGCTAATGTATGGTACAACAACAAGGTTTTAACTAGACAGAAGTAAGGATAAGAAAAGGTGAGTGAGAAGGTGACGAGAATAGGCAAGTCTTTGGGATTAAACCCATCACAACTAGAGAGCTGATAGTTTCCATAAAGTTATAAAAAGCTTAGTATAGCATGAGTGAACTCAAAGGAGTTTAAAACTAGGAGCATTTAGAAGAGATTGAATGCTACCCCTGGTAGTAAAGTAAGGGTGTAACTGTGATAAATGATAAGAGGATGACGTTTAAGCCTTTGACTGAGAAATGATTTTGCGAACAAGGATTTCATGAACTGCACGGGATTAGAATACCCCCATAGGATGAATAACATTGGGATGATATGAAATAGAGTTATCGGAGTACAATATCATCCCTAAGTGGATCAGGAAAATCACTTCAGTTATTCCCTTATGAGACGTGATCCCTAGTGACGATATATTACATAAGAGGTTTCAAGTTATCAGTGGTATATTATAGATCAACATTAAGGTGAATCAACAATATATGGATGAAAGTTACATATTATGAGATGAGATTAGGTTGTCATTATTAAGATGAACAATAATAAGGAAGCATTAAATGGCTTAGATTTATACATATAGGATAAGCGGTGAGAGAGTAACCCGGAGTTGGGTGGCAGGCCTCGATAATAATAAACTAAAGTAAGAGTTATGGTACAAGATGACCTACCTAGTTGTGGTAAAGCCATAAGCATAGATAACTGAGGCCATGAAACAAGATATATCAATAGTCGTAAAATCGACAAAGTACTGAGTGAAAAGCTTCATTACACCTATGGATGCCATAGGGATAGCTTGTCGAGTTTTGTATATGTTCCCAAATAGAGGCCTATAGATTGGCTAAAAGCTGGAGGAAAAGGGAGAAAAAAGTCGCATATACGCACATACAAGGTCAAAATTTTACATGCTGCATGAAATAAGGTAGAAACAGTTACGAGATTGGAAGCATTTCGACCACAAGTCGTGGACTGAGAAAGAGGCCTAAAGGGGGGAATGCTCTTGCCTTTGGATTTATTCACCAAAAAACTCCCTAGATGGCAAAGACAATATTAAATTATTCGTAAGAGTTATTTCCTAAGAGACGGATAAATGCATTAGTCAACATTCAAGGACGAATGATCCAAAGTGGGGAATGATGTTACACCCCATGTTTTCGTACGTAAGAGTACGTCGTAAGTCAATTGATGTAAACTCAGAAATAAGATTATATTTGGAATAATATAAAGTAAGTTAATCATGTTACCTTGGAGGTTACAAATATTGAATATAATGAATAACGAGTACCAAGAGGGTTGGAAAGCTTAGAAGCTAAACCAATAGAAGAAAATATGTTTCGTCGAAAGTTGACGAGTTTGGAATGTTATAACATGTACTTTAGGGTGATACTATGGTTCATTACATAATAAGGAGGTTATGCTATGAGTTAATTTTTGTCGTATGATAGTCGTGTGTTATGTTTTGATGTCAAGCGAGTTGTGGAACAAAAGTCGTAGAAAGTCATCACAAGTTACATTCATGAGTTTTGCTGAAATTTGGGTCAAATATAACTGCGATTTTCTTCCAATATACTTAGAGTTATTGGGTGTTCCACCCATACAATTGAAGCTCTATCAGTCTATTTTCTAACGTATTATACCATTTATCAATACGACATCGGAGTAGAGAGATATATGCATGTTTAAGAGACAACGCAAGCTGCTAAGTGACAAGTAGGTGTGTCACCTACTTGGTTAAATGAGAGCCCAAAAAGAGGCAATTTCGGGCCGGCCAAAGAGATTATTTAAAGGCTTATCTCCTGAAATATAACACTCATTATATATCACAAACAACTAGACCTAAACCCCTGCAAACTTCCTTCCAAAAATTACCCACAAACCCTAATTGATTTTCTCTTCCTTTCAAGATCTAATTAGGGGTAATACCTAGAATTTGAAGAACCAAGATAAGGGATGAGTTATCCAACAAATAAGGTAAGTTTAATTCTCTCTTTCATACATTTTTTCTGCTGTAAATTCGTGGTAATTCGTTCTATACTTGTAAGAACTCACGGGACGGTGATCGGAAGCCGTGAGTTTGAATTATTCACTTGTAGCGGACTGTTTTATGGACTCTTTTGTGCTACTGTTGGGATGCGTATTTTAATACTATTTTGTGGAGTTTTGGAGAAGTAAGGGTGGGGAGAAACACCATATATATATATATACAGGGTGGGCTTGTCGTTTGTCGTAATACTTCTGGGTCGTTTGACACTACTACGGTGGTTGTTTTGTGTATGAAGAGATTGCGGTGTGTTGGAATGTTTTGTAGTATTTTAGGGTGTATATAAGGCTGGATAATAATTTATATATGTTTTTGTTGTTGTGTTCTTGTGTTGTTTGTGTTATCTTGAATTTGAAGGAAGTAAGGGTTATAGGGGAGATGTTGCTCGTATTTATACAAAATAAGCTCTTTGTTCGTTGTGCGATAGATGTACCTTTCGTAACTTAATGATAGTATTTTTATCTTTGTTGTAGATTAAGGTGCAAAGAGGCGAGTTTAACTTGGTGAGTGAAAATATTGTGATAAGGTATGTTAAGGAACTTCCTTCATTCTTTTGGCATGATCTAAAGTAAAACAAACGTAAACGATGCGCTATTTCATAATGAATCTACTCCTAGAAACTAAGGTTGTCCATGTTGATCTTTCCGTACAAAGTTATTCTAAGAAATTAAGTATGATCCTTGAGTCCTAGTGAAGTTCATATTGATGGTATGATTTCCATAATGTTAATCGAAGGTGCAACTACCTTACATCACTCCAAAAGGTTTAGAGCGTGATTCCATGAGTCCAACATGCATTATATAAATTATCTATTTTACTCTACCGAGACGCGCAATAGTCGGCCGGGTACGACACCTATTGTGCAACCACTGATCATCTGGGTTTACCGAGCTCCACGTGGCCGGGTATATTTTTACCGAGTCCTCTTTGAGGTAGGGTACGATATGATGATGATGATGCCCACTAAGGCGGATGTTTTTAAAAGATTATGTATATATATGTATCACACATTTTATGTCACTATCTCTTAGAGGAACTTAGATGTTACAATTTGTATCTCCTATATCTATCTTAACATTATTGTTCTTATTTATGCTTTTATGCCTTACATACTCAGTACTTTATTTGTACTGACGTCCCTTTTGCCTGGGGATGAAGGTGTTGCTGCCCTCCACTTGCTCCTAAGTTGCTTATTTGGGCAGTATGATAGGGGCATGTATTGATTGGTATTGCGGGGCCCTGTCCCGATCTATATGACATTTATGTAGTCTTAGAGGCTTATAGACAGATGTCAGGTATATGGATACTTGTATGGCTTTATCGACCTATGTTTTGAGTTTACGAATGATCATGTCAGCCTTATAGGCCCGTGTGTCACATGTCTGTCTCTATATAATGTTGGGTCATCCTATGTCTAGTATGCACTTATATTTTATTCTTGGTATCTCATGATGGTCCTTTTTGCCCATTTACCCATGATAGTATGATAAGAAAGATATATTATGTTGGTACTCGATTGGGTAAGGTACCGGGTGCCCGTCGCGGACCATATGTTGGGTCGTGACAGTGCATGGTTTGGATATCTTCGTTAGTTGATTTGGAAATTAGGAGCGTGTTCGCAATATTTTCGGAGGTTTGTGGTAGAATTAGGCTTGAATTGGATAAATTGGATTTCTGGCAATTTTCGGCCGTCAATGGAAAATTAGATATCTGAGTCGCAATGGAATTCCGAGAGTTGGTGTAGGTTCGTAGTGTCATTGTGGCGTTTGTGCAAAATTCGAGGTCATTCTGACGATGTTTGATAGGCTTCGGCGTCGGTTATGAAAGTTTGAGGTTTCAAGTCCATTAAGCTTGAATTGGTGTGCGATTAATGTTTTTGTTATAGTTTGAGGTGATTCGAGAGCTCGATTGAGTTGGCATGGTGTTTTAGGACTTGATGGCACATTTGGTTGAGGTTTCAAAGGCCTGGGGTGTGTTCTGGGTGAGTTTTGAGCGAGTCCAGGCATTACCGGAACTCACACATAGTTCTGGTGCATAATGTTCGCGGACGGCGGCGAAATTTCGCTGGGGGGAGGAGGGGTGCGGACAGCGTAAATCTGGCCGCTGAGGCGCTCTAGGAAGATCGGCAGATTCACTGGTCCGACTTCGGAAGCCTATATTTTTTTATATACAATGAAATTGGAGATGATTCAAAAACGAAAGTTGTAGACCTTCGTCTCTAGTTTCCATGCAGATAAATGAAATTGCAATTGGATATCGGTAGAGAAAGATGTGGCCAAAATAATGAAGCCTGTCACTGCAGCCACCAGAAGCGCGAACAACGCTATTTTTTTTGCGACTGCGGAGGTTGGTTTTGTGGCCGCGACCGGATTTTCGCGGTCAGCGTGAAGGAGATCAGAGAATGCACTATATAAACGGGGTTTAGGGCATTATTTTACATTTTGGACCTAGGGAGCTCAATTTGTGGTGATATTTCAAAGGTTTTTCAAACGATCATCGGGGTAAGTGATTTTAACTCAGATTTGGTTAATAATCATGAATACATCAATGATTTCATCATTTGATTAGTACTTTGAGATAGAATTTTGGGAAAATTTGTAGAATCTTCATAAAATAATTTTTTGGGATTTGAACATCGAATTGGAGTCGGAATTGAGTAAAACTAGTATTGTTGAACTCGTATCGGAATGGGTGTTCGGGTTTTATAGATTTTGTCGGATTCTGAGGTGCGGGCCCAGGGAGTTGACATTTGTTGACTTTTACAAATTGTACAAGTATCATAGCTTTTTTAATTGAAATTATTTTCTCTTGCATTGTTTGATGTATTTAAGTAGTTTTTGGCTAGATTGAGCCGGGCGTTGGTGACTTGGTAAAGGAATAACTAAATTGTGTATTCAATTGGCCAAATTGAGGTAAGTATCTTGACTAACCTTGTGTGGGGGAACTACCCCTTAGAATTTGAGTCTTCTATGTTGATTGTAGTCCTTGTACGCGAGGTGACGAGTGCGTGCTCAGACTTATTTGTAGAAGTTGGCCTTTTAGGAATCTTCGGTCCTTATATTCACTTAGTATGAACGTGTTCTTGACATGATTGAGTTCCTAATTTCTAGTTTCATGTTTACTTGCTTGAATTATATTTCCTGCTTTTTTTATCTACTCATATTTCCCATTTGACTCCTAATTGAGTTATCTGAAGATTTTGTCTCTTTTACTATTATGTTATGTCTTCATAACTGCTTATATTCATTTGTAGTTATTATCATCTAGTCCTATAATTGTTTGGTCTTAATTGAGGTAATGGTTATTTTCCTGTTGCTTGTCCTTAAATGAAATTTTCGAAACTGCCCGGCCTTAAGGAAATTTGGATATGCTATACCTTAGTTGACTTGACCGTGCATAGAGTTATCGGATTTGTGTTAGTTTCTTGTTGTTGAACCGTGCATTTGGGTACTACTATTACATGATATTTTCTTCATTGCTGAGTTGTTCTTATTTTACCTGGATTTCTTTATTGTGCTCATCCCATGTGAACTAACCTTGCCTTTTGTTTACCTCGAAAATAGTGTTAAAAATTATATTTGATTTGTGGTTCTAAAAATATGTGATTTATTCCAATACTAGTAGATAAGCAAGAAATATTGAGTGTAAATAAGAGGATAATGATAACCAAACCAATTTTGTCAAAGGAAATGGGGCCTCGAGCTCGATAGCCTCGGGGTCTCGAGGTCATTTAGTAGCAATAAGTATGGACAATAAATGAAGAATAATAAAGCTGAAGAGTCTTGAGCACAATACAAGAGAAAAACAGAGTAGAATATTCTACTGTAGTGAATGATGATGTTTACAAATGATTGGAGACCCCATTATATAGGAGGGGAATATTCATTTCTATTTACAGTAAAAAATGGTATTTGTATAGATGTATAACTGCCTAGTACGGATTTGTACGGATCAATCTTGAGAAATTTGCCTTGACCCATATACCCTTGAGAAATTCCCGTTTTTTCTTGACTTTCATCGATTTTGCACTACCTCGAGGTAGGCTGTGTCAGGCCTTCAATGTGCTCTCTCGAGGTATGCATTCTGAGATCATACCTGAGTCCCTCGAGCTCGGGCTTGAGGTACTATTAAAACTTCAAAATCGGGCTCACCGATTTTGACCGTATACAAATAGTCCCCGCGTTTCTTAGAATCAAATGATAAGAAATGATTTGAATTCTTGACCCTTCGATATCCCAATCATGATGTCAGTCACGTGAGGTCAGCGATTGGTGTGACGCAAAGGTCGTTCAGAGGTCATGTCTACACGGTTCTCAAAAAACCATAAATCGAGAACGGCTGTTGGCTGTCCCTATAGCTTCTCCAACACGCTTAGATGGCCCCTATAAATAATCCCATATTTCACTCTTCATACTTTTACTTTCTATAACATCTTCAAATCCTCATCAACTCTTCTCTACACTTACCCCTTATTTGTTTTCATCGCTAAACCAGTTTCTTCTTCATCTTCTAAAATTTCTCAACAAAATGGCAAAAACTTCTAAGACAGTTTCTCAAAAAGAAAAAGCCTCTTCGTCATCACGCTCGTCTTAGAGAAAAACGGTAGTACCTCCTCGCATTGAAGAGTGTACCCTCGGTCCTTGTGAAACATCTTCTAATTTCATGGTCAATAAACCTTCCTAGGTTGCGGGACGATATGAACCAATGTATCGATATATTATCCTAATAACAAAACCCGAATAGGTGAAGGCGGATTGCCGTTGGGGGGATGTAGTACAAGTGGAGATCCCTTCACCTGAAGAGGACATAACCACTTACAAAGTAGGTTTCCTAAGCGTATACACATACCCATTCACCTTAGGTCCCGTAGAACCTTCTTTGCCCTGCTAGATCCAGTAATCCTTGATTTTTGCCAACAATATCGGGTGACGCTCGGCCAAATCTATCCTTCCTTCTCGAGAATTATTTACCTTGTTAGGTATTTCTTCAGTCAGGTCGAGGGGATGCCTTTTACCCTCGACCATCTGATTAGGCTATACATCCCTCGTGTCTATCAAGGTGGCCTGATAAAATTACAACGTCGATCTTCGAAGTATTTCTTCACTAGTATCGATGAAGATAAAGACCAAGGGTGGATGATCCGCTTCATTTGAGTCAGGACCTCAGACCTGATTCGTGCTGAAAAGATTCCCCGAGGAATGGAATATGAAGCGTAAGTATGGATTCGTCGAGTACGTTTCATTAATCAAATGTTATATCTTTCATTCGGAGTAACTCTTTTATGATGATGCAGCCGTCGAGTGGTACCCCAGTGCAGTTAAGGACCTCCCGGGCTGGATTCAGCAACTAGCTTCTACCTCCACGTATGCTGAGTGCGTTTGACGCGACTTGGCCAAAGGTCTATGAGAGGCCAAAAACCATGGTGAGTTTTTATCATTGACATACTTGAGTCCCTTAGTAAAATATCTCTTGATAGCACACTTAACTTTTGCGCTTATGTAGGCCTCGAGGATTCAATTTCAATGAGGTCGCCCCCACCTGGCGAGGTATAGACCCAAAAACCTGCCAAGGATAAGAATGAAAAGAAAGAGATGCCGGCGGAGTCCCCGAAGTCAAAAATGTCCAGGCTTCAAAAACCTAGGGCCGACACGGTGGCCTTGTCTCCCAAAGTTATTGCAAAACTTCGTGCTGAGGACGAAGAGGGGGATGAGGCTGAGGGTGAAGGTGATTCCCTCCCATTAGTAACTCAGACGGGAAGCGGTACCAATGCTTCAAAGGTTACTGCACCGAATGCTGCCCAGGTGGTTCAATATCGTGCTGAGGGGATCTCCGAAAGGAGCTCAAACATAGTTCCTAAACCGACTGATGACCAGAACACACTTTATGTTGAAAGGCACTTGGTAGATGAGTCCAAATAACTAAACCCTAAGGGTACTCTAAGGCGAGAAAAGGCCCCGATCGAGCCACTCGGGGTAATTGAAGTGGACGACTCTCCGCCAGGCTCGTCGTTTTCTCCAAGGCAAATATGGTATGCCCAAGATATGAAGACTCCTAATTTGGGGGCATCCCACAGAGAGAACAATATATTTAGAGAGTGCTTTTCCGGGGTTGAGGAAGCCCCGATCTCGATGTCTTTTTCATCTTCGAAGAGGCCGATAAGCTTCGAAAGCATGTATACTTTGTCTTTAACAATTATGCTCAGGATTTGATTCATGCCTTTCTAACTACCTTTATTTGCGATCAGGCTGTGATGATCTATGATCAAGCCTTCTCCAAGTCTCGGGTTGAGCTTTCCCGATGTGAGGGTGTGCTTAGTAATCTCAAGCAACAATCTGATGAACTCAAGGCCCTCTATGTCAAAAGAGAGGGGAAACTCAACAACCTTCGAGCCTGTTCGGAGAAGGCATCCCAAGAGAGGTCTGAGTTCATTGAGCAGGTAATATAGCCTTCGTGGGATTGTTTTATGTTTACTTGTTTTTGGTGTCCAACCTTGAAGCTTGATTTTTGAAACTTAAGCAGAAGGATGACCTGGTGGGGCAACTTCGGGAGGAGCTTAGGGTCAAAGATACTGAGATCCTCAGGTTCAAGAAACGCCTAGATGATATAGCCTCAGAGAAGGATACTCTTCAAGAGAAGCTGACCTCGGCTGAGCACCAAATTCAAGGTGCAAAGGAAGAAAGCCTTAAATATAATTACCTTCATACTAAGTTGTCAGCAGAATTATCCAAAGCCTTGTCAGAAGCTGAGGTAATCATGTCTACATATCAGATCGATGTTGTTGCTACCAATGCCCGGGCTAAGAAGTAGCTGATGCGACTGAGCTTAAGTTAATGCGGGCCATCAATCATGCTCGGCTGGAGTATCGAAGGAAAGCCCTCTAGGAGGTGCGAGTCGAAGGCTTTGATCTTTCGGGTAAGATTGAGAAGGTGAAGGCCTTGGAAGAAGATGTGGAGACATTTCTCACTTCTGATGAGGATCATTCCAGCGGCTCCGAGAGAGAGGGGGACGAAGAAAAAGTCCCCGAGGAGGAAGAGGCCGCTGATGATCAGGCTACCGAAGGTCAAGCCATCAAAGATGCAACTCTTGAGGGAACTACCTCCGATCGGGTGACCCCGAGAGTATACTAGGCTTCTTTCATTTTCCTTCTTTTGTGTAAAGGCTTCGTGTGGGAGTTTTGTGTATATACGTTTGTGAACACCATTTAAATATAAAAGAATATTTTGTTTCGTCTTTTTTTTGCATTAATTCCGTTCTTTCCTTTACCTTTGAAATTTGAAGTTGTTGAAGATCAGTACGATGTATTGGACTTAGAATATAAAACCCTTAGGTTTTTATGCTTTGATCGATGATCTATAGTAGATGACTGCTTAAGGTCCGATCTTCGAGCTAAGCTTTAGCTCGAGGCTTTCGAGTCCGAACAAGGTAAGGTCTCGAGCATGGTGTGCTTCAGCCTTAAAGTTCTATAGATATCGGCCCTTAGGCTTTAAAACATTGGCCCTTAGGCTCTTTTAGGTTGGCCCTTAGGCTCTTTTAAGTTGGCCCTTAGACTCTTTAGATTGGCCCTTAGGCTCTTACATATCGCCCCTTAGGCTCTTACATATCGCCCCTTAGGATCTTACAAATCAGCCCTTAGGCTCTTTTTAGATTTGGTCAATTCGACCTATAAGATGGCTACAATTTTCCCCCTTTCTGGCTAGACACTTGTAAAAAGTTTGTTATGCCTTAGCATGTTTTTATATTCGTTCGAATTTTTGACAGTTCGATTGTTTGGAACCTTGTTTGTAAGTCGATGTGCAATGACAGTCGAGTACCTCTTGGGGTTTTCTCAAAGCCTTATATTTTCGAAGCCTTTAGATTATTCGGGGCTGATTTTATCGAAGCCTCTTTGCTTTGCCGAGTGTAGCCTAATTTAACCGATTTTTTGAAGTGTTTGAAGGCCTTTAGTTTTATGGCAGAAGTCGAACATCTCTGAGCCGCATTATTTCAGCCTTAGCCTTTTTATATGACCGTAGTCTTTTATATAGCCGTAGCCTTTATTCCCTGAGTGAGATGCCCTTGGCCTTAATATCGAGGGGATGCCTTTTTCAAGGTCTTATAGGTTCGTGTATGCCTCATTGAGGTCTTATAAGTTCGAGTTTGCCTCATTGAGGTCTTATAAGTTTGAGTTTTCCTCACTGGGGTATTATAATTTTGAGTTTTTGATGGCTCGACGTGTTGAGTGTAGACGACAGTCCCCGAGTATTCGAGTATATTTGGCCCTTGAGCTGTTAAATGTGAAAATAGTAGACTTCTTAGTGGCACAAAGTGTTTTGATATAATAAGAATGTGTCTTTGAGTAATCGCTACATGCGTACATGTGTATGCCATCCGGGGCTTGACTATTCTATATGGACACAATTCATTTGGCCGTATGGACCATTACAACATTCTCCTATCGAGGTCCTTGTATACCTTGAAAATGGTAATTACAATTAAATTTGATTATGTGGTTCTAAAAATATGTGATTTATTTTAATGCTAGTTGTTAAGAAGTAGATGCTAAGTGTGAGTGAAACAAATCAGGTAGAAAATATATGAAATCGAAGAAAGGCAAACCAGACTGCCTCAAGTCGGGGGTTCCGAACTGGCCAAGATAGATCCTCGGGTTCGAGGCTCGGGATTAGTGGTGACGATTGATAAAGCTATAACAATTTTATGGGCCTCGAAGGATGATATTTATAATCAATGATGAATAATAAATGAAGAACAATCAATGAAATAAAATAAATGCAAGTAATAAATCGATAAAGAGACAATAGAAGATGTTTGAGTTAGAGAGTGGAGAATGTTCTTGTTCCTTGTATTTAATATCGTGTATGCAAAAAATGATAAGGGTCCCCTATATATAGGAGGGGGAATCCCAACATAGTACATAAGCATTTATTACAAAGATATGCAGCTGGTACAACTATTTAATGTCATGGTACGGACTTGTACTTTATTGCAGACTTGGTCGCCTTCGCCCTCATGCCGCTTGCTCATGATAGTCACCGACATGCATTGCCTCGAAGTCGAACATAGGGAACACTCGGGGTCAGGTCTCGAGATGTACCTCGAGCCTTATACGGATAAGCGACGAAATGCCATAATAAATATAAAATCGGTCTCTCCGATTTTAGCCGTATACATATAGTCCTCGCGTTTCTTAGAATAAAATGATATGAAATGACTTTGACCTCAATTTTCTCGAACCTCTCATATTGTCTTCATTATCTTGACGTAATATTTTGAAGTGATTGAAACATCCCATCAGTTTGTCTCCCTAGAAGCATTGAATATTCCACCGGTCTATTTTCCCAAAGGCGTTGATTGTGTCGTCGATCCGTTTCCCCAAAAGCATTGATTGCGTCGCCGATCCGTTTCTCCAAAAGCATTTATTGCGTCGTCAATCCGTTTCCTGTAATGTATTGATTGTGTCGTCGGTTACATTACTGTCTCTCTATAAATGAGGGATTGTTTGAACCAAAACTTCACTCATTCTTTCTCCAACAGCCTTTAGTCTTTTCCCTTCTCTATATCCTCCTCCAAACTCCGATTTTTATGGTTCAAACCTATAGCCATAAAGTCATACGCAAGCAACTTTGTCAGTTATGCCATGACTTTCTTTTCAAAGCTTACCCCCACTGAATGGGGTTACACTGAGTTGTTGTAGTTGTTGGACCAAAATAATGAGAGGAGGGCACCAACTGTTTTCCGTATCGGAAGATATGTGTTCCTTATATCGCTACTCATCTCTCTTAACTTTAACTTGGTGAGGCGCTTCATTCTTTCCGCTTTTCGTGGAGTGAGGTGGAACTATCTACTAACTATTGCATCCCACACCGGTACACTGTCTTAAGAAGTGGCTTCACAATAGTAGTGCTGGCGAGATCCATACTCGCCAAGGTTTTCACCAGGACACAATTCTCTTCACCCGTTGAAAGCTTTTTCTCTTTGATAGGCTATAGCCTTTTCATCATCTATTGTTGTTTCGGAGGAGGTCCTCGAAGATGCCTCTTTAAAGATCTAAATGGAATCCCCGAGGAAGAGGTTTTCGAAAATGTTTCTCTTGAGGATACACCCTCGAAAGTAGATTAGGCCTTTTGCTTCTGTTTTTTGCCTCTTTGTTTCTGTGTAAGGGCCCCCCTGTGGGTTTTGTAATCATCTCTTATTAATATAAGAATTTCTTTATTTTGCCTTCGATCCGTGTTGAAGTTCATTCTGCCTTCTTTTGTGAAAAATCCAAGTGTATGACTCTAATGATTAGTCCGAGTATTTGACCCGTGACACAATAAACCCTTAGGTTCTTGGTTGATTAATATGACGCTTCTTAAAGTCTTTTGTTATCCCTCAGGCTAAGATTGGATTGATTTGATCTGAACTTAGGTCTTTGGGACTTCTGAGCCCGAGTTGAGTGACAACTGGGTCTTGACCTTTGAAATAAATATAGGCCATTGATATCCCTCGAGTGAGAATTTTCCTGAACTCGGCTAGCCTTTGGACTTTATATTCGAGTGAGTGTTCGTTCGAACTCGAAATAAAGATAGCCCTGGGGGTTTGTAAATAGTCCCCGAGTGAGGGCTTGCTCGAACTTGGGTAGCCCTTGTGCTTAATAGTCGAGTGAGTGTTCGCTCGACCTTGAAATAGAGATAGCCTTGAGGCTTTATAAATATTCTGCGAGTGAGAAATTGCTCGAACTCGGGTAGTCCTTGGGCTTAAATAGTCGAGTGAGCGTTTGCTCGAACTCGATATAAAGATAGCCATGGGGCTTTGTAATTAGTCCCCGAGTGAGGGCTTGCACAAACTTGGGTAGACCTTGGGCTTAATAGTCGAGTGAGTGTTCGATCAAACTTGAAATAGAGATAGCCTTGAGACATTATAAATAGTTTGCGAGTGAGAACTTGCTCGAACTCGGGTAGTCCTTGGACTTAAATAGTCGAGTGAGCGTTCGCTCAAACTCGAAATAAAGATAGCCTTGAGGCTTTATAAATAGTCTGCGAGTGAGAACTTGCTCGAACTCGGGTGGCCCTTGGGCTTAAATAGTCGAGTGAGCATTCTCTTGAACTAGAAATAAAAATAGCCCTTGGGTTTTGTAAATAGTCCCCGAGTGAGGGCTTGCTCGAACTCGGGTGTTTCTTCCTTACTTACCTCTGAAGGTGACTCGAGCAGTGGCTCGGAAGATGATGGAGATGAAGGTGAAGTAGCCCGAGAAGGAAAAGACCATCGAAGCAACCAGAGATAGAGCTGGAGTTGTAGAAGTCATAGCCCCCGAGGGAGTCGTTGAAGGCGCAACCCCGATGATAGACTATGGTTATATTTATCTTCCCTTTTGTAAGAGCTTTGGACACAAGTCCTATAAATACACTCCTTTGATCTTTCAATATATATATATATAAGAAGCCTTTCATCTTTCATCATTTCTCGTTTCGCCTTTAAATTTTGTAATAGATTGCCATTGGTCTGAGATCCTGTCTTCGAAGAAAACCGTTAGGTTTCTATTTTGATGAGCAATTTCACAATGGCCGAAAATTGACCATTTGAGCTTTAGCCCGTGAATCACGTTTTGACTTGAGTTTTTCGACCTTTAGGTCTTAAAGTCGACCTTGAGATTCTTTTATGCTGGCTCATGGGCTCTTACGCATCGGACCTTAGGAAATTTTAGTTAGCCGTTTAGGGCTAAGTCTTCGAGTCGAACTCGAGCTCATCAACCCTTTGGTTTTCGAATAAGCCCTGAGGCTTTTGAGGCTGGAGCCAAGGCTCTTATGCGCTGGGTCGATCCCTTTTGACTTGAGTTTTTCGACCTTTAGGTCTTAAAGTCGACCTTGAGATTCTTTTGTGCTGGCTCTTGGGATCTTACGCGTCGGCCCTTAGGCGTTTTTAGTTAACCATTTAGCGCTCAGTCTTTGAGTCGGATTTCGACTCCAGCTCACCGACCCTTAGGGTTTCGAATTAGCCCTGAGTCTTTTGAGGATGGCACCAAGGCTCTTACACGCTGGGTCGATACGAACTTTAGTATGGCTATATTTACCCTCGTTAAAGACATAGAAATTTTTGCTTTCGTCCGGCTCTTTGATAGCTCGATAAGAACCTCGATTGTGAGTCGTTATGTGACGATAAATGAGCACCTCGAAAGGTTTTGCCCTATGACTAAATTGTCTCGAAGCCTTTTTATTGGTTGGAGCTGACATAAACATGATCGGCTCTTTTTTCTTATGCCGAAGGTAGCTTGGTTTAACCGGTTCTTTCCGAAGTAACTTCGAAAGATTTGATTTTATGGCGACGGTCAGGTGTCCCCAAGTCGCATTAGTTTGGCCTGAGCCTTATGGCTGGAGTCATTGTGTTTGGCCGGAGCCTTATGGCCGGAGTCATTGTGTTTGGCCGGAGCCTTATGACCGGAGTCATTATGTTTGGTCGTATCCTTTTATTACCCGAGGGAGGTATCCTCAACGTCTTTATCGAGGGTATGCCTCTTTAGGGGTCTTACAAGTTTGAATATATAGCCTTGGCTTTAAAATTGGGATAGTGCCTTTTGCAAGGTCATAAGATTTAGACATGCCTTACTTGAGGTCTTACAATTTTGATCGTTCCCGTAGGACTTACAGATTTGGTCATGCCCGTAGGACTTACAAATCTTATGTCGCCACACAAAGGGATTTTGGGCTCGAGGTTGCCCACTTGGGGTCTTATGGCCTCAAGTGTTCGACGTCAATTCCCGATTATCTGGGAAATATCTGTCTTCGGAGCCATTTCTTGTGATAAACAATTCTTTGAAAGCACAAAGCTTTGTATAAAAGATGCTCCTTTGATTACTTGGTACAAGTATATATATTTTCACCATCGAGGGCTCGATTATCCTATGCGGACACAATTTATTTTACCTTTTGTCCTGGCATATCATTTTCCTGTCGAGGCTTTATTCGACGACTTACTTCGGTTTTTCCGAAGAAGAAACCTCCCGAGGGGATGCCCG
>ML291263.1:0-14272 GCA_005239495.1 Nicotiana undulata | reverse complement strand
CCCCAGTATTCGAGGTTTATTGGAGAGGATCCTTGAATAGTTGTCCGAGGTCTCTTTGTGTAGCGTATAGATGTTGCCTCATTAAAACACTTGCCAGTAAAACCCTTTTTAAGGATAAAACGCGATCGAAGGAAAAGAGTGCAACACATGCTTTAAAACCCAGGGGTCCTTTGGAGTTGAAGGATGCTTCCATGTCTTCCATCGAATATCTACAGAAGTTCAGTTTGGAACATGTGAATATTCGAAAACAGGAGCATGGTCTTACCTTAGCAGTAGTAGCGTTTGAGCATATATATGTTCTAATTGCTTGGGAGATGTTTGCCTTCCATGGTGCCGAGTTTTTAGGACCCTTTGCCGATTACTCCGAGGACACGGTATGCTCCTTCCCAGCTCGGGCATAGCTTCTCCTCATTGGGGTTCCGAGTGTTTATGGTGACTTTCCTTAGGACTAAGTCCCCGACTCCAAAGTGTCGGAGATTTGTTCTCCTATTATAGTATCTTTCGATTCTTTATTTTTGGGCATCCATTCGGACCAGTGAAGCTTCCCTCTTCTCATCTAATAGTTCGAGGGATGCATTCATAGCCTAATCATTTGAACTCTCGGTAGCATGCCGAAACATGGCACCCGGCTCCCTGACCTCAACCGGTATCAAAGACACGGATCCATACACCAGCGAGAACGGCCTCTCCTGTGCTCCATTTTGGATTTGTTTGATACACCCATTGGACCTCGGGTAGCATTTCCCTCCATCTACCTTTTACATTTTCTAACTTCTTCTTCAAGTTTTTAATGATGGTATTGTTTGTACATTCGGCATGGCCGTTTTCACAGGGGTGATAGGGTGTTTACAGGATCCTTTTGAACTTATGGTCCTTGAGGAACTTTGTAACTTTGCTTCCGATGAACTGCTTCACGTTGTTGCAGGTTATCTCAGAGGGGATCCTAAATCGGCACAGGATATGGTCCCATATGAAGTTAATGACTTCCTTTTCTCTTATCTTCTCGAAGGCCTGTGCTTCCACCCATTTTGAGAAATAGTCGGTCATGAATAGAATAAATCAAGCTTTACTTGGTGCCGTTGGCAGGGGTCCGAAAATGTCCATCCCCCATTTCATGAACGACCACGGTGACAAGACTGAATGTAGTTGTTCACCGGGTTGATGAATCATAGGTGCGAATCTTTGGCATTTGTCTCATTTCTGGACGAATTACTTGGCGTCATTTTCCATGTTGTCCCAATATTAACCTACTTTGATCACCTTTCAGACTAGAGAATCGGTGCCGAAGTGATTTCCACAGGTACCCTCGTGGATTTCTTGGACCACGTAATCTGTTTCACCAGGTCCCAGGCATACTGCCAGGGGTCCGTCGAAGGTCCTTCAATACAGAGTTCCATTTTCGTCTAGTGATAATCGAGCTGCTTTGGTTCGCAGGGCCTTCGACTCTTTTGGGTCCGCGTGTAACTTCCCACTTCCCAGATAGTCGATGTATTTATTTCTCCAATCACATGTCAGGCTAGTGGAATTAATTTCGGCATGTCCTTCCTCGTTCACTAATTTGGATAGCTAGACAACGGCACCGGGGAGTATGTCATCTTCCTTGACGGATGATCCCAGATTTGCGAGGGAATCAGCCTCGCTATTTTGCTCTCGAGGTATGTGGGTCAGGGTCCACTCTTTGAAACGATGCAATGTGACATGAGCATTGTCTAAGTAACTTTGCATCATGTATTCTCGAACCTCGAAGCTCCCATTTACCTGGTTCACTACCAAGAGTGAATGACATTTTGCTTCGATGATTTCGGCTTCTAGTCCTTTGGTCAATTCTAGCTTGCAATCATAGCCTCATACTCGGCTTCGTTGTTAGTAAATTTTTGCAGTCTTTATAGATTGTCTAATTATGCCCCCCGTAGGTGGCTTTAGAACTATCTCGAGCCTGGACCTTTTCATGTTCGAGGCACCGTCGGTGAATAGGGTCCATACCCCCGAAAATGTGCCTATTTTTAGCATAAGTTCTTTCTCTACTTCGGGCACTAGGGCGGGCGTAAAGTCAGCCATGAAATTCGCAAAAAATTGGGATTTAATAGCCGTTCGGTGCTTATAATCGATATCATACCCCCTGAGTTCGATGGCCCATTTCGCCAGTCAGCCTGATAACTCGGGTTTATGCAATATGCTTCGAAGGGGATACGTTGTTAGAACACAAATGCGATGGCATTGAAAATAAGGCATTAACTTTCGAGATGCACTAATTAATGGAAGGGCTAATTTTTCTAGAGGAGAGTACATGGTTTCAGCATCGCCCAAAGTGTGACTCACATAGTAAACAGGGTATTGCGTTCCTTGTTCTTCTCGAACTAGCATACCACTTATCGCTACCTCAGACACGGCTAGGTATAGATACAGTATTTCATCCTCCTTTGGGGTTTGGAGTAATGGTGGGCTTGATAGATACCGCTTCAACTCCTCTAAAGCATGTTGGCACTTCGGAGTCCATTCGAAGCTATTTTTCTTTTTGAGCAACGGGAAGAAATGATGGCTCTTGTCCGGCAATCTTGATATGAATCGTCCCAAGGACGCTATCCGCCCGGTCAGCCGCTGCACGACCTTCACGTAATTAACCACCGTGATCTCCTCGATGGCTTTAATTTTGTTGGGGTTGATCTCAATTCCCCTGTTCGACAACATAAAGCCTAAACATTTTCCCGAACCCACTCAAAAGGCACACTTCTTGGGGTTGAGTTTCATGTTGTAGCTTCTCGGAATGTCGAATGTCTCCTGCAAATGAGTCAAATGGTCCTCTGCGCGCAGGGACTTAACTAGCACATCGTAATGTATATTTCCATGGATTTGCCTATTTGATGTTCGATTATTTTATTAACTAGTCGTTGGTACGTGGCTCCCGTGTTATTTATCCCGAAGGGCATCACGATTTAGCAGTAAGTACCTTACTTCGTGATAAACGAAGTCTTTTCCCTATCCTCGGGGTTCATCTGAATTTGATTATACCCCGAATAGGCATCAAAAAAGGTGAAGATCTCGTGGCCGGCCGTGGTATCAATCAAGCGATCGATGTTGGGCAATGGAAATGAATCTTTGGGGCATGCCCTTTTTAAATCCTTATAATCTACGCACATTCTTATCTTATTCCCCTTTTTGGGGACTACCACAACTTTGTCCTACCAATCGGGGTATTTCGCCTCCCCAATAGGCCCTTTTTGAGGAGCTTTGTTACCTCGTCCTTGATGAATGCATGTTTTACGTCGGACTAAGGTCTTCGTTTTTGCTTTACCAGTTTGAACCTAGGATCGACGCTCAGTCGATGGGTGGTTATTTCCGGGGGGGATCCCTGTCATGTCTAAATGGGACCAAGGAAAGTAGTCGATGTTAGTAATAAGGAATTGAACAAATTTTCTCCTGAGTTCGGGGGTTAGTCCCGTTCCCAAGTATACCTTTTGATATGGGAGATGTTCGATCAGAACAACTTGTTCTAGTTCTTTAATAGTCGATTTAGTTGCATATTCTTCTGGGGCAACGAAGGTTTGGGGGGGCTAGGAAATCTTCCTTGTCTTTCTCGGGGGTCTGTTTGCCCTTTGGTTCCTCCGAGCTAGAGGACGTGGTTGTTGGTGCCTCGCCGTGAACTGCGAACATTTCCCTTTCTGCATGTTGCTCCCCATATATTGTCTTTATACCATTCTTTTGTTTGAAATTTCATCATTTGATGATGAGTTGATGGCACTGCCCTCATGTTGTGTATCAATGGCCTCCCGAGCAACGTATTGTACCTCATGTCACCTTAAATGACATGGAATTTGGTACTTTCAATCGTACTATACATGTTGACCGGGAGGGTGATCTCCCCCTTCGTCGCTTTGCCGGCCATATTAAACCCATGGAGGACTCTTGAGGTAGGTATAATTTGATTGAGCAGTCTAAGCTGCCCCACCACCTCCGACCTGATCACGTTGGCCGAACAACCTGGATCCACGAGTACACGTTTAATTTGAATGTTATTTAAGAGGAAAGAAATTACGAGCGCATCGTATTTTGGCTGAGACAAGGCCTCGAAATCCTCTTCACTGAATGCAAGGGGCCTTCGAATATGCGGCCCTGAATTTGCTCTGTTGTTGCAGCAGATATTTTGACCCCTTGATCACATGTCCTCGAGGAACTTCGGTCCATCCGATAATCATATGGACGACGTGCTATGGTTTTCCAGTTCTACTTTTTCGAGCTATTTTTCTTTCCAGAAGGTGATTTATAGCTTGGCCGCTGATAAATTCTTGGAGGTACCCATTTCTAACTAGCAGGATTTCTTTCCAGTGTGCGTACCATGAAATCGCATACCGGGTTAGGGTTCCTTTTCCAAGGGTCTGATAGTATGGGCTTAGGCCCCCTAGTGTCTTTGATTTCACCCATGGCAAATACGATGTCTGAAACTCCAATGCAGAAGTCGTACTTGGTTGAACGGAGTACTTCCGTCGGCCCTGTGTGCCTGCTTAACCCAGCTTTGTTCACTAGCTTTTGAGAATTCTGACTTTGATTTGTCCTTCGATCGATTTTAGGCGTGTTTCCTTGTACGGTGTTTCTTCGATTCTCGACGTACGGTCGGTACCTTTCCTTACATGGCCTCAGATTTCTCTATGGGAACCTTGACTCTATCATCTTGGTGAGGCCCTCGAGCATTCTGATGATAGCGGAATTGGCTGCTGACTCGTTGTTTCCTAACCTCACTAGTACCCACTGGACCCGAGGGGCCGTTCCTGGTGCTATTGCACTCTACGTCTTTTGATGCTTCTGCAGTTGTGTAATTGCTACTTGTTGTGCCTGGAGTATTTCAAGAATCACGTGTAGACTGACTCCTCTTTCCTATTGATCAAGGGTTCCCCGTGCTTTATGTTGGCCTTCTCGGCATGCGCTTTTGTCAGTGTGGGAGCTGATATCATGATTTTGCAATGGTACACCAACACCTAAAAAAGTAACACCATTCTCCCCATAGTCTTCAAAGCCGCGGTTTTCGTGTGCATTCACTGATTTACACATTTTGACCTGAAATCAGAGATCCTTTGGACAAGAAAAAGTGTTACGAGTAACTTGCTTTTTTGAATGAACCAACACTAAAACAATCACTATTATTTTTAGCCCCACGGTAGGCGCCAAACTGTTTACCTTGAAAGTGGTAATTACAATTAAATTTGATTATATGGTTCTAAAAATATGTGATTTATTTTAATGCTAGTTGTTAAGAAGTAGATGCTAAGTGTGAGTGAAACAAATCAGGTAGAAATGATGTGAAATCGAAGATAGGCAAACCAGGTTGCCTCAAGTCGGGGGTTCCGAACTTGCCGAGATAGGTCCTCGGGGTCGAGGCTCGAGGTTAGTGGTGGACGATTGATAAAGCTATAAAAAAATTATGGGCCTCTAAGGAGGCAATTTATGATCAATAATGAATAATAAATCAAGAACAATCAATGAAATAAATAAATGAAAGTAATAAATCGATAAAGAGACAATAGAAGATGTTTTAGTTAGAGAGCGGAAAATATTCTTGTTCCTTGTATTGAATATCGTGTATGAAAAACATGATAAGGGTACCCTTTATATAGGAGGGGGAATACCAAAATATTACATAAGCATTTATTACAAAGATATGCAGCTGGTACAACTATTTAACGTCATGGTACAGACTTGTACTTTGTTGCATACTTGGTCGCCTTCGCTCTTGTGCCGCTTGCTCATGACAATCACCGACCTGCATTGCCTCGAAGTCGAACATAGGGAACACTCGGGGTCGATTCTCAAGTTGTACCTCGAGCCTTATGCGGATAAGCTACGAAATGCCATAATAAATGTAAAATTGGTCTCTCCGATTTTAGCCGTATAGAGTCCTCCTTGGCCTAACTTGTTTGCTTCGAAAATGTAGCCTCCGAGTGTGATTCCCCCCAGTATTCGAGGTTGATTAAAAGTAAGCCTTGGATACTTGTTGCGTTTTCCTTAAGTAGAATATAGGTGTTGCCTCGTTAAAATCCTTGCCCGTAAAACCCATTTGGGATAAAACCCGATCTAAGGGAAAAAGAGTGCAACACATGCTTTAAAACCCAAGGTCTTCAAGTTGAAGGGTTCTTCGATATCTCCAATCGAACACTTGTAAGGAGTTCGTATCAAATAGAAATTAAAAGGGAAAAGGTCATACCTCAGTAGTAATAATGTTTGAGTAATGATATATTCCAATTGTTTGGTAGTTGCTCGCCTTCCATCGTGCCAGGTTTATAGGATCCTTTGCCCACGACTTCGAGGACGCGGTATGTTCCTTCCCAATTAGGTCCTAGCTTCCTTTCATTTGGGTTTCAAGTATTGAGGATGACGTTCCTTAGAATTAAATCCCCGACTCCGAAGTAGCGGAGGTTCTTTCTTCTATTGTAGTACCTTTTGATCCTTTGTTTTTGAGCGGCCATTCGAACTAATGCGCCTCACATTTTTCATCTAGTAGCTCAAGAGAGGTGTTCATGGCCTTGTTGTTCGAGTCCTCGATGGTATGTTGAAATCTGACACTCGGTTCCCCGACCTCGACTGGGATCAATACATCGGCCCCATATACTAAAGAAAATGGGGTTTCCCCTGTGCTCGACTTAGAAGTTGTTCGATATGCCCATAATACCTCGGGCAACACTTCTCTCCATTTCCCCTTCGCATTATCTAACCTCTTCTTAAAGTTTTGGATGATGGTTTTGTTTGTGGACTCGGCTTCACCATTTGCACTTGTGTGGTAAGGCGTTGATAGGATCCTTTTGATTTTAAGATCCTCGAGCAATTTTGTCACCTTCCTGCTGATGAACTTCTTCCCATTATCGCATTTAATCTCGGAGGGAATCCCGACTCGACATATGATGTGGTCCCATATGAAGTCGATGATTTCTTTTTCTCTTATCGTCTCGAAGGAGTGCGCTTCTACCCATATTGAGAAGTAGTCAGTCATAAATAAGATAAATCTAGCTTTACCCGGCGCCTTAGGTAGGGGGCTGAGATGTCCATCCCCCATTTCATGAATGGCCACAGGAATAGGACTGAGTGTAGTTGTTCACCGGGTTGGTGGATCATCGGTGCAAATATTTGTCATTTATCACAGCTTCGAACGAACTCCTTAGCATCTTTTTCCATGTTATCCCAGTAATAATTTTCTCTGATCACCTTTCGAACCAAGGAGTCGGCATCGTAGTGGTTGCAACAAGTGCCTTCGTGGATTTCTCGTAGCACATAATCGGTATCCGCTGGTCCCAAGTACACTGCCAGTGGTCCATCAAAGGTCCTTCTATATAATGTTCCATTTTCATCGAGCGAGTGCATCGGCCTCGCTATTCGGTTCTCAAGGTACATGAACCAGGGTCCACTATTTGAAGGGATGAAGTTTCACTTGAAGCTTGTCTAAGTACCTTTGCATCATATCTTCTTGAACCTCGAAGCTTCCATTTACTTGGTTGACTACTAAAAGAGAGTCACATTTTTCCTCGATGACCTATGCCCCCAGGCCTTTGGCTTGTTCGAGACCTACAATTATGGCCTCACACTCAGCCTCATTGTTAGTCAATTTCGAATTTTTTATAGATTGTCTAATGGTACAGCCCGTAGGCGGTTTTAAACATTTGAGGCACCGTCTGTGAAGAGGGTCCATACCCCCAGATGATGTAACCATTTTTAGCAAGAGTTCCTTTTCTACTTCGGGTGCGAGGGCAGACGTATAATCGGCCACGAAGTCTCCCAAAATTTGAGACTTGATAGACGTTCAAGGTTGATATTCGATATCGTACCCTCCGAGTTCAATGGCCCATTTAGACAATCGGCCCGATAATACGAGCTTATGAAAAATGTTTTGAAGTGGATATGTAGTTAATACACATATAGGGTGACATTAAAAATATGGTTTCAACTTCCTAGATACACTTATTAATGCTAGTGTTAATTTTTCTAAGTGTGGATACCTGGTTTCAGCATCTCCTAGAGTCCGACTTACATAATAGATATGAAATTTCGTACCTTGCTCTTCTCAAACCAAAACACCACTTACCGCCACCTCAGACACGGCTACATATAAGTATAGTGTTTCATTCAGAGTATGAAGTAAAGGCGGGCTCTAGAGATACTGTTTTAATTCCTCCAAGGCTTGTTGGCACTCAAGGGTCCACGCGAAGTTGTTCTTCTTCTTGAGGAGAGAGAAGAAATGATGTCTTCGATCTGAAGACCACGATATAAAACGGCCTAAGGCAGTTATTCTTCCGGTAAGCCATTGTACGAATTTCACATTTTTCACGACGGTAATTTCCTCGATCACTTTGATTTTATCGGGGTTGATCTCGATTCCAATGTTTGACACCATGAACCCCACAATTTTGCCCGAGTTGAATCCAAAAGCGCATTTCTTGGGATTGAGCTTAATTTTGTACATTCTTAGAATGTCGAACGTTACCTGCAAATGGGTCAAATGGTCCTCTGCGCGTGGTGACTTAACTAGCATGTCATCAATGTAAACTTCTATAGATTTGCCTATTTGATGTTCGAACATCTTATTAACTAGGAATTGATATGTTGCTTTTGCATTTTTTAGCCCGAAGGGCATTACATTATAACAATATGTTTCATACTTTGTGATAAACGAAGTATTTTCCTGGTCCTCGGGGTTCATTTGAATTTGATTGTACCAAGAGTAGGCGTCGAGAAAAGTAAGGATCTCGTGGCCAGCTGTGGCATCGATCAATCGATCGATGTTGGGAAGTAGGAAGGAATCTTTAAGGAATGCTCTGTTCAAATCCTTGTAATCTTCACACATTCTAAGTGTATTCCCTTTTTGGGGGACTACCACTACGTTAGTTGGCTATTCGGGGTATTTTACTTCCCTAATGGATCCTATTTTGAGAAGTTTGGTTACCTTATCTTTGATGAATGCATGCTTTACCTCAGACTGAGGTCTCTTTTTTTTCTTCACCGGTTTGAACCTGGGGTCGACACTTAGTCGATGTGTGGTTATCTCCAGTGGAATCCTTGTCATATCTAAGTGAGACCAAGCAAAACAATCAATGTTATCAATAAGAAATTAAAGGAGTTTCTTCCTGAGATCGGGAGTTAATATCGTTCCTAGGTATACCTTTCGTTCTGAAAGATGCTCGATCAATACGGCTTGCTCGAGTTCTTCGACTGTGGACTTTGTTGCATCTGACTCCTCAAGGGAAACGAAGGCTCGAGGGGTGAGGAAATTGTTTTCTTCGTCCTCGACCACCTATTCATCAGGGTCATGTCCCTCGGGCTCAACCGAGGGTACGGGCTGTGATTGCTATTTGGCTACCTGTTTTTCTTTTGACCTCTCCGGGGTAGGTGATGTCGATACCGGTGCCAAGTCATGCATTGCGAACATCTTTTTGGCTGCATATTGCTCCCCGTATATTGTTTTCACGCCATGCTTTATTGTAAACTTCATCATTTGATGAAGCCTCGACAACATTGCCCTCTTGCTATAGATCCATTGTCTTCAAAGCAAAACATTGTACCTCATGTCACCTTCGATGACATGAAATTTGGGGTCTTGTATGGTTCGGGCCACGTTAACTGGGAGGATGATTTCCCCCTTTGTTGTTTCAATCTCCATGTTGAATCCATTCAGGACTCGAGAGGCAGGTATGATTTGGTCGAGCAGCCTGAGCTGCTCTACGACCCTTGACATGATTATATTGGTCGAACTACCTGGATCCACGAGCACACGTTTAACTTGAACTTTATTTAAAAGGATAGAAATTACCAGTGCATCATTATGAGGCTTAGATAAGGCCTCGATGTCTTCCTCGCTGAATGTAAGGGTGTCCTCAGGTATGTAGTCCGGAGTACGCTTTTCCCTGGTGATAGATACTTTGGTACTCTTGACATGTTTGGGCTTTTCTGGTTCACTTTTCCTTTTTTCATCTCTCTCTTGAAAATGGTTCTTGGCCCGGTCGCTGAGAAACTCTCGAAGGTGCCCCTCATTGAACAATCAGGCTACCTCCTCTTGAAGTTGTCTGCAGTCCTCGGTCTTATGACCATGAGTACCATGGTATTTACACATTTATTTGAGGTTCCTCTGAGAAGGATATGTCTGTATGGGCTTGGGCACCTAATATCTCTAATCTTGTCGATGGCTGATACAATGTATGAGGCATCGATGTTGAAGTTGTATTATGACAATCGGGGTGCCTCCATCAGTCCCGAGTGCCTGTCAAACCCGGTCTTGCTCATGAGTCCCCAAGATTTTTGGCCTCGATCTGACCTTCGATCATTTCGAGGTATGTTACACCTCGAAGTGTTTCTTCTGTCTTCGATGTATGGCTGATATCTTTCTTTGCATAGCCTTGGCTCCCTTTCTAAACTTCTTGATTCCTTTGTTATTAGACTGCTTGGAAAAACTGAGCCCGAGGGGGCTCCCAACTGGTCGTCCTCGACCCTAATTTTTAATCGGTACCTGTTATGCACATCCGCCCAAGTCACGGCGGGATACTCGATCAAGTTCTTTTTTATTTGCCTCGAAGCTTTCGAGCATCGTTCATTCATCCCTTGAGTGAAGGCTTGCATGGCCCAGTCATCGGAGACTGGTTGTAACTCCATTTGCTCCATCTGAAAATGGGAGACGAACTCCCTCAACATCTCATTTTCTCTTTGCTTAATTTTGAACACATCAGACTTCCTTGTTGCAACCTTTATGGCACCATCTTGTGCCTTTACAAATGAGTCTGCCAACATGACATACAAATCTATTGAGTTAGATGGGAGGTTATGGTACCACATCATGGCCCCCTTGGACAAGGTTTCCCCAAATTTCTGTAGTAGGACAGACTTGATCTCGTCGTCCATCAAATCATTTCCTTTTATACCATAAGTATATGTGGTGATGTGCTCGTTGGGATCTGTGGTCCCGTTGTATTTTGGGATGTCAGGCCTCCGAAACTTCTTCGAAATGGGCTTCAGAGCCGCACTCGGTGGGAACGATTCGGGTACAAACTTCTTCGAATATAGTCCTTTCAAGACCGGAGGTCCTCCCGGGATCAGGTCGATCCTCGAGTTGTAGGTTTCCACTTTCTTGTCATTTTCCTCTATCTTCTTTTCTCCCGATTCGACCCTCTTAGTAAGTTCCTCGAGCATCCTCATGATAGTGGGGTCTGTTCCTGGCCCATTATTGCTTTATCTTTGTGGAGCTGGCTCGACTCGAGGAGCTATTTCTGGTCATGTTGTGCTCAGAATATTTTGCTAACCCTGTAAATGAGCGATAGCAACTTGTGCTTGCAACATTTCAAAGATTACTTGTAGGCTGACTTCATCTCAAACCTCTGTTCTTTGTGCGTCAAGGTGGTCCCCTCCGCGTATACTTCCTTCAATATCAGTTCCCAAATCGATGTGCACAGTAATATGAGAACCAACGTCGACTGGGTTAGGTGTTGTTGCTACCCTAAGGTTGAGAGGTGGTACAGCGGCCCCTGAAGTTGTTGCACTATTTTCTCCATGGAATCCGAGACCGTCGTTTCCATGTGTGTTTGCTGAGTTAGGCACGTTTTGACCTGAAATCTAAGAATCTTTAGACAAGAAAAAGTGTGAAGAACAATGTGTGTTATCAGAAAACTAGTACCAAAATAATCACTAATATCTTTAACCCCACGGTGGGCGCCAAATTGTTTACCTCGAATATGGTGTTAACAATTATATTTGATTTGTGGTTCTAAAAATATGTGATTTATTCCAACACTAGTAGATAAGCAAGAAATATTAAGTGTAAATATGAGGAAAATGATAACCAAACCAATGTTGTAAAAGAAACTGGGGCCTCGATCTCGATAGCCTCGGGGTCTCGAGGTCAATTAGTAGCAATAAGTATGGACAACAAGTGAAGAGCAATAAAGCTGAAGAATCTTGAGCACAATACACGAGAAAAGCATAGTTTAATGTTCTATTGCAGTGAATGATGATGTTTACAAATGATTGGAGTCCCCTTTATATAGGAGAGAAAATACATTTCTATTTACAGTAAAACAATACTATTGGTATAGTTGTATAACTGCCTAGTACGGATTTGTACGAACCAATCCTGAGAATTTTGCCTTGACCCATATACCCTTGAGAAATTCCCCCTTTTCCTAAACTGTCATTGATTTTGCACTGCCTCGAGGTAAGGCGTGTCGGGCCTTCGATGTGCTCTCTCGAGGTATGCATTCTGAAATTAGACCTGAGCCTTTACTTTGAGTCCCTCTAGCTCGGGCTCGAGGTACTATTAAAACTTAAAAATCGGGCTCTCCAATTTTGACCGTATACACCTTTCTTGTGCTCGAAGGTTCTTGAGTTGATGTATTTACCGTATCTTCTACCATTGCTTTTGATTTTGTTTTACTTGTTGTGGTGATGCATGAGGTTTCTGTCGTGCGATTGTTGATATGGGGATTTGTACGAGGTTTCTGTTGTGTCGGGTGTTCTATTGATATTGCACATGCGGCGTGACAATAAGGGATATATATATGTGGGATGCGCATGTGGAAAGACAAGGTGGGAACATTGTTGTGCGCGTGTGGCGAGACAAGGCGGGCATTCACTTTACTATTGCACACGTGGCGAGAGAAGGTAGGCTACGTCAGGGATTGTATGTGATACTTGTGTTGGCCTGGGGGCATTATTTGTTTGTTGACATTGTGTAATGGTACACTAACTGTGTGAGTTTATTCGTGAGGAAATTGTGAGAAAACAATGTACGTGTTTCCCCTTTTTCTTTCCTTATGCTTATTCACTGTTGAATCATGTTAGGACATCTGCACAAGCATACACGCAGTTAAGCACTATTATCGGATTAAGGATTCCTTGTTGTTGTCGAGTATAGATACTCTTGTTTTACTTACCATATATGTGGGAGTAACCCCAATTGGCATGTGAGTCGCCCGTGCAATTATTACTTGAAATGAGGGCACAAGATGCCGATGTTAGGGTTCAGATACTGCGACCCGTATGTCACGACCCGAAATCCCACCTTTCAGACTGTGACTGCGTCTAACGTTGAACCCGCTAGACAAGCCAACGTACACAACACTTTGACATTTATAAAAACAACATAAAAGTAATAAAACCAATTAACCTTCCAACCTCTACTGAACATTTCTCGAATTCATTAATGTCCAACCTTATAAAAAGAAACATCTCACACTATTAACTCTCAAAACTTTACTGAACGTTCCAAATCACTTCAATTGTTTCACAATATAAAAATAATAATATTATCTTAGAGAACTCAAAATGAAATGATAAAACATCTACAACGAACAATCCCAAAACCGGGGTGTCACAATCCCACGGACTATCTACTGGGATACTAAATACAAGTCTGGAAATGAAAATACAACACTGTCTTTAAAATAAGGAGAAAGGCAATGAAGCAGTAAAGGAAAGAAGCCTCGGGATCCACGAACGCCAGTGTATACCTCGAAGCTCTGACGTGGACTGAAGGTATCTCCCTTAGAACGCTCCACGGGGTCCGGTATCAGGGTCTACACAACACAAGGAAGTGCAGTGTAGTATCAGTACAACCGACCCCATGTACTGAGTAAGTGCCAAGCCTAACCTCGGCCGAAGTAGTGACGAGGCTAGACTTGACATTAACGATAACCTGTCCTATTCTACAGCAGGTAACAGGAAATAACACAAGGCAGGAGATAAACCGGCAAGTAGGGGATACGGGAGCAGTAAAGGGGGACAAGTGGAATAAAACAGTCACATCGACAGATAGAAGTAATCCAGAGAAACAATCCAACATAATCGACAACGAAACAATATAAATGTCGGAAAAGTAAACAATGGCACGGCATCACCCTTCGTGCTTTTACTCTCTTCCTCACAATGCAATTTAATCAAATATCATGGCACGGCATCACCCTTCGTGCTTTTACTCTCTTCCTCACAATGCAATGTACAATGAATCATGGCACGGCATTTACCTTCATGCGTATAATCAATAAAATCATGGCACGACATCACCCTTCTTGCTTATAATGGCAGGGCATCACCCTTCGTGCTTTACACTCTTCCTCACTATGCAATGAAATCAAGTGTTATGACACGGCATCACCCTTCGTGCTTTACACTCTTCCTCACCAAACAATAACAGATAAATGGCAAGGAGTACAGCATAGTGGAACTAAGCAATTCAGAACACCCGGTAAGGGGGAACATCAAGTAGTAACTCAAGAAATGCCCAGCAAGGGTCTCAGCTATAACCAATTACCTCAAT
>MDKH01114984.1:0-21271 GCA_005239495.1 Nicotiana undulata | reverse complement strand
TATGTAGCCGCCCGTTGACACTGTGACACTATTCCTGGCACACACTTGTTGTAGTTATGTTGGATTTTGGGGTTGTATATATTTGTCCTAGTTGTGGCTCAGCTTGTATCTACGGCCTAACCTCATATCGCTGTTATATTCCGCAATATATATGTTATAAATTGTAAATAGCTGGAATATCGAGTTCTGGGGTAGTATCTCCTGAGGATTCATATGTTGGCTTGCCTAACCTCGCCGTTAGGTGCCATCACGACCTGAACCGGGTTTTGGGTCGTGACATGCGACTCCTAGGGGTGAAACTTCAACGACTCAAACTAGGAAGTGCGTCTCCTAGGAATGAACTTAAATGACCCAAAGCTAGGAAGTGCGTCTCCTAGGGGTAAAATCTCAATTTAGGAAGTGCGTCTCCTAAAATAAAAATATAACCTGAAAGACCCAGACTAGGAAGTGCGTCTCCTAGGGGTGAACTTCAATGACTCAAACTAGGAAGTGCGTCTCCTAGGAATGAACTTAAATGACCCCAAAACTAGGAAGTGGGTCTCCTAGGGGTAAAATCTCACTTTAGGAAGTGCGCCTCCTAAAACAAAACCTGAAAGACTTAGACTAGGAAGTGCGTCTCCTAGGGGTGAAACTTCAATGACTCGAACTAGGAAGTGCGTCTCCTAGAACAAAAATATAACCTGAATGACCCAGACTAGGAAGTGTGTCTCCTAGGGGCGAAACTTCAATGACTCAAACTAGGAAGTGCGTCTCCTAGGAATGAACTTAAATGACCCCAAAACTACAAAGTGCGTTTCCTAGGGGTAAAATCTCAATTTAGGAAGTGTGTCTCCTAAAACAAAACCTGAAAGTCTTAGACTAGGAAGCGCGTCTCCTAGGGGTGAAACTTCAATGACTCGAACTAAGAAGTGCGTCTCCTAGAACAAAAATATAACCTGAATGACCCAGACTAGGAAATGCGTCTCCTAGGGGCGAAACTTAAATGACTCAAACTAGGAAGTGCCTCTCCTAGGAATGAACTTAAATTAACCAAACTAGAAAGTGCGTCTCCTAGGGATAAAATCTCTATTTAGGAAGTGCCTGAAACAAAAGTATAACCTGAAAGACCCCGATTAGGAAGTGCGTCTCCTAGGGGTGATGTGTGATCTTCTCAATAGCCTTTGCATAAGCAGAATCGGGGCATTACACCTGAAAATTCAAGTTTTGATGTGAACATAGCCTTCATCCCTGTTTCAGACAAAGAAAAACTTGTGAGTTTAAACATGGTGGTTAGTTTGTGGCCTTGAACTTGAGGGCTTTTGCTCCTTCACTTGCCATGATAACTTTATTTTCCACTTGGAAGACCTTGCTTGTTATTGGTTAACCAGTTTCTCTATCAACCCTTATCAATGAAAACATCTCTGATCCGTTCAAGCCCAATACCTTATACCCGATGTATTACTCATGAATTGACATTTACCTAACCTTTGCATTTCACATGAATCCCAAAGCACGTATATTATTATCAAATCAATGTGCATATTGTTCTTTCCTGAATTATGCCGCTTTGATGTGCTAGCCAGATGCCACTCTGTGCAATTGAAAAGCTGGTAGCAAATTTTGAAGTCATTTCTCACTTGTTCTGACCAAATGGACTCAAAAAGAGGAATTAAACAAAGCAAGGGGAACAAAGTAAGGGACAATGGAAAGAGATGATATCAAACAAGAAAATTACAAAGTAGAAACTTATGACATGTGGACACCAGCTCTAATGACTATGACATGCATTTTTGGATTGAGTAGCATAATCTATCAAGCAAGTCTAATGTTCCACTCTTGTTATACCTTTATGCCGTGAAATTGGGCTTCAATGCTCTGATCATCCTATCTTATTCACAACCCTTATTCGACTTGTAGTGCCCGAAGGATTTTCACCATCAAGCCTCTCTCATTTTGCTCTTTCTCTCAACTTACCGTCGCCTTATGGTGCCCTTAAGAGTTTTCACCAATAAGACTGTCTCATTTTATCATTTTCTCTCTTTGTGCTGAGAACAAGGTATTACCCATGATTTAAGAAAATCATACTTTCACCACACACTTGCTTTGGCATCCTCAAAGATTGGTCGGAAGGTCTTCCTTTGGACCGTAATGTAGGCTTTTGGGAAGGGTTGGAAAGAAAGGATGGCATGAAGGCTTAAAATAATTTAAGATTAAAGGGTTCAAAATTACAACTTTTGGAATCAGGCCTTTTGGCCAAAATTAAAACTTTTGCCCCCGTTTCATGGAGTCTGGGGAATTTCTTTTATTATTATTATCATTTTTTTTTTGGATTTTTTTTGATGGGACCGAACCTCAGAGTGAGGCTGCCTACGTATCCTTAAAAGGAATCAGGTCGAACGTAGTTCCAACATCCGACCTGACTTTTTTTCATCTTTCTTTCTTTTTCCCCCTTTTTCTTTTTTTTTTCTTTTCCTTTATTTTTATTCTTTTTCTCTTTTTTTTTCTTCCTTTTCTCTTTTTCTTTTTCTTTTTCAGTTTCTAACTCTACTTCTGATTCCAAAAGAGGAGTATGAAATAAAACAAATTAAGGCTCAAATGGGGTAGCAAAAGATAAAAGTGTTTTGGGGTAGCGGAATAAAATGTCTTCGTCATACCAAACTTTAAAAGTGCCAAGTGCAAACGTGCAATTGAAGATAAACAAAGAAATCATACATTGTATCTAATGATGGCAGCAACACAAACAAAAAGTGCCAGTGGGTAATACCTTTGTTCCAATGAATAACTCTTGCCAGTTCGAAGCAGACTTGACTCAACCTTATCTCGATGTGAAAGAATGCGTTTCAGCATTGACTGATCTACCTCAAATTGCTTGAGAGACATGTCCTTGTTGTATGATCACATCATCCTCTCAATTTCTCAGTTGCACTCAATTCAAGTTTCATGTTATCTTAGAATGTGGGAATCTTTACTTGTTTCCTCAAATGCATCCTTTTATCATATTCAAAATTGTTTCATTGGTTCATGATTACACTAACTTTCAAGACCAGGATGAGAATTATGTGTGCATGTCATGTCACTAGAGTCAGCATGAAAATAACTATAAAAGGAAAAGTGACCTAAACAAAAACTTATTAGAACTAACAGAAAACAGGAGATTGCATTAGAAAGACGGTGAAAAGGGTTTGAATGAAACAAGCAAAATAGAAGTGGGTTACAACCTTGGAACAATCCTAGATAACACTAGACGAGTTACTACAATAAAACAAACTAGGCAAAATAAGAAGAAGAAGGGTTTGAGCCACAAGACCATATCTAGATTACAACCCTGAAATAATCCGGACGACGGAAATGACTACAAAATGAACCACCAAAACTTCTTCTTGGCTACCCAAGAAAGGAGTGTCTTTCCAATCACCAAGCTCGACATCTCAGCCACTGAGTTGCACATCAAATTACTAGGACCTTCACCAACTTCAATCACATTGTCTTCACTAGGTGGCTCATTGACTCTTTTGACAAGCCCTTCGTCATTGCAAACCATCCCAACAATTTGTATGTCGTCATGTACCTGTAGAGGATTATGTGTGGCACTTGGGGTATTACTGCCTTGGATGACAATTATCCCTTCTTGAATCATTCGTTCTATTTCCCTTTTCAAAGCACGACAATCTTCAATTCTATGCCCTTGGACATTAGAGTGGTACATGCACCGTACAGTGGGATCAAAACCTTTTGCATATGGGTCCGGAGTATAACCAAGGAGCGGCTCAATCAGGCCAGAATGTTTCAACTTTTCAAACAAGCTTGTGCAGGATTTTCCAGTTGGCGTGAAACTATTTCTTTGCCTTTTTACCCCTCTATGCCCCTGTTTTCTAGGGTTATTGGGTGCTCGGGAATATTATGAAGACTGAAGTGCATTATGCGGTGCTGACACTCGCCATAAGGAGTGACCCAATGGTTGGACAGATGACCAGACGTTGTTCGGAGGATAATACTGAGGTGGATTATGTGGAGCTCGGGGATAGGTTTGGGGTTGGGGTCGGGGTCGATATCCTGAGAAGAGCATGGCAACATCATCATGTTCCTTCTGACCCAACATGCTTCCTGTGTCGTTTTGAATTGCCTGTGTTGTGGCCTTTAAAGCAGAATAGCTCATGATCTTGCTCGACTTCAGCCCATCTTCTACCATTTCTCCCATTTTTACCACATCATTAAAAGTCTTACCCACATCTGAGATCAAATGCCCAAAGTAAGTAGGCTCTTGATCTTGAAGAAAGTATTCAACCATCTTGTCTTCTTCCATCGGAGGATTGACTCTGGCAGCTTGCTCTCTCCATCTGAGCCCGTATTCCCTCAAGAAAATTCATTAGGCCTCTTTTCCACCTTGGTCAGAGATAGGCGATCCGAGACGATGTCTATATTGTACTGAAAGTGCCTGGCAAAAGCCTAAGCTATATCCTCCCATGTGTACCACCTGCTGGCGTCCTGGCGAGTGTACTATTCTAAAGCTTCCCCCACTCAGACTCTGGCTGAAGTACGCCATCAGTAATTCATCTTTCTTCCCGACCCCTCTCATTTTACTATAATAACCTCTCATGTGAGCTACAGGATCCCCATGTCCGTCATACAAGTCAAACTTGGGCATCTTGAACCCGGCAGGCAGTTGGACATCAGGGAACAAACACAAATCCTTGTAAGCCACACTCACCTAGCTTCCTAACCCTTGAATATTTCTCAATGATTGCTCCAGACTTTTTACTTTCATAAATATCTCCTCTTGCTCCGCTTTCTAGGGTGGTTTCTCAGTTTCAACATGAGGCTCAAAGTGAAGAGTGTAGGAGTAAGGATCTGGGACTTTGAAGGTGGGTTCCGGGGCACAGTATTGATCTAGAGCTGGGAATGCGGGCTCACTAGAGGATTGGTGGAGGGTATCTTGTGGAGGGGGTACAAAAATAGGAGCAGGTGTTGGAGCAGGGTATGAAGTTGTTTTGGTTGGTAGGGCATGAAAAGTCTTGGATGAAGTGCCGGGGTAGGAGTGGTAAGGGGTGAAGCCTGGTGCGTGCTGTGGGGAAAGGTCAACGGTATTGGGCATCTGGGCTTGGGACAGTGGTGGAATGAAAGTAGGGTTTTTTGCATAGCTGGTAGGGAATGAAGGTGGAGGGTGTCCCTTAATCCAGGACTGATACATTTCCGCCATCTGATGCTTTAACCTTCAGACCTCCTCTTTCAGTTCCGATTCTGATTCAACAATTTTCCTTGGCGGGTCAACAACTCCCATGTCCAAGTCTTTGCTAGCCATGGCTACTTTGCTCTTTGACCTTGTGTTGTACGGATGACTCACTAGAATACCACAAACTAACCACCTCCTGTTATGATAACAGTGAAAGTACCAAAGAGGAGCAAAACAAAACAAACATGTTAGCGTTAGGGAATTTATCATATAGAAATATCACATTGCGTGCAATGTACCTAGCAACAATTGACGGTTCTAGAATGACTTCGAGGGTCACAAGGTCATTTGGCATCATCCCAATTTTGTTCATTTCAGTCTTATCTTTTCTTTCATTTCCAGCACTTCTTGGCTTGCTCTTTTTCCTTCCTCTATTTTCTTTCTAATTATCAGTATTTTCTTCCTCTCACCCTCACGTCCCACAAAATCATTTTCCCCTTTCTTTCTTTTTTTCTTTTTTTTTAAATTTTTTTTAAAATAATTTGATCAAACCCTACATAGACGTATCATGTTCCACATGAATCAGACCAAGCGTAGTTCCGTAAAAGTAATTAACAAAATAAACTAAAAACAAAACCTTTTGGATTTTCCATTTATACATTTTCCCTTCCCTTTTTTTTCATAAATGCAAAACAGGAAATACGGTAACAAAAGCCCCAACAAACTTAAATAGACTACGACAGACTCTGACACCATCTAAAAGACTCAATACTATTGGACATGACTGAAAGTAAAATACAACATAAAAAATACAGACTCAAAAACATAAAAAAAAAAAAATTCTCCTTAATCAGCTCCTGAATGCAGCAGTCCTGACTGGTGGTCCTGGGCGTCTGTTATGCTCAGGCTCCGATAAGTAGATCCACACCTGTATGAGAAAACTAAGACCAAATAGAGTAAAGACTTAGAACACTATGTGAGACGATAACACTTCCTATTGGACACATGCAAGACATGATCGAGGCTATTTTTGTAAAATGGCCTACGTGTAGGCCAAAAGGTGGTTAGAAGTGCAAACCCAACAAAGGTGACCTCTAGGGCACGGAAAAATTACTTTGCAGAAATGACCCAATTTGTAGGATGGCCTATGTGGCAAAAAAAAAGGCTAAGTATGCAAATTCAATAGAATGGACCTTAAACAGGGAGGACACCTTGTTATGGACTTAGGACTCTAAGACATGGGTTAACAACCGCTTTTGCGCAAATGGCCCCATTTTACAAGAACGACCGATGTAGCCTAAAAGTGGCTAGACATGCAAATTCAAGAAGGACGAACCTTAAAATAAGGAGACAACTAATTGTGGATTCAAGACTCTCGAAACACAGTTCAACAAACCACTTGGAAAAACCCTATTTTGCGAAAAAGCCGATGTGGCCAAAAGTGGTTAGAATGCAAGAATTGGCTAGGACCCTCGAAGCCAAAAACTTAAGACTCACTAAGAAGACCAGGCCCTATGTGGGCTACCTACGTATCCCGCCCTGAAAGACGAGAATCAAGTATGCGTAGTTCGGCAAGATTGGATACGAGAGAGAATTTAAAAAAAAACACTGATTTTAAAAAAAAATATTTTTTGTCTTCTTTCTTTCTTTCGTTTTTTGAAAAATGATGGGAAAGTGCAAAATCTTTTGGATTTTCATTTTCATTTTTTCGGTCTTTTTCTTGAAAAATACATAAATAAATAAATTTTTGAGAGAAAAATATAATTGGTCCCTACTTGATTCCTTTTCACACCTAACACTCTTTTATTTTTCATTTACCTTCAACCATCATTGGTCCGTCAAATGAACACTTTTACCCTTGAAGAATGCAACATGTAACACATAAAATGCATAAAGATGGTCTTTTTTTATTTTGGTGCACCTGTCCTAGACGGACCCAACCCCTGTGTTGAGTTCCCTAAGTCAAATGCACGTGATGCAAATAAGCAATCCTACTAGGGATCCGACATGAGGTTAAGTTATTCTAGGTTTAAACCTGGGGTTGTCTTCTAGACCAGGCTTACCCGAGCGGATAGCTCGAGCCGAGGTAGGGGCAACGTACCGGGAGCATGAAAGTCTACCCGGCCTTGTTGCTGATCCATCCTCGTTCTTATTTGGTACAACCTCTAACAGAAAAGCGGGCCACGCGAACGTGTGCATCATTTTTTAGAAGACTCAGAGAGGGAGGCGTAAGAAGGCAATTTAAATACAGATCAAATAATATTAAAGAGGTAAGTGAGTGGCAATTAGAACATTAGGCCCACAAAATATAGTAATATCAACAATAAGAAAAGTAAAGTAAAATTACATTAAAAAGCTCGAATTCTTGAGCCCTGAACCAGAGATTCTAGGTTCGACTTCCCAGCAGAGTCGCCAGAGCTGTCACACCTCCTTTTTCCCGTCTGGTGGGATAAGAGAGTTTTTTCAATTAAAGTGACAATAATCGAAATGGGATTAATAATTTATTCAGAGTCGCCACTTGGGATAATTATATGGTGTCCCAAGTCACTGGTTTGTTAAATCCCAAATCAAGGAGTTTTGACTCTGCGTTAAAGTCTGCGAAAGCAGAAGATCGGGAAAGGAATTTTGTTAACCCCGGAGAAGGTGTTAGGCATTCCCGGGTTCCGTGGTTTTAGCACGGTCGTTTTAATCAAACCTGTCTTAATTGTTTAATCACTCATTTTTAGGACCTATGTATATTTTATCCTTTACCGCTTCTAAGAAACTATCCTGAGACGAGTCACGCGTACATGTACTCATCTTATGTAGTGCGCTAAAAACCATGTCACGCATACGTGTACACAATTTGTCGCGCTCAATTTATTTAAGAAAAATCTAGCAAAAGTCGCATGAACGCGTACCTTGGTTTTATTTTGAAAATCGGCGCTTAAATCATGTCACGCGTACGTGTATACAATTTGTCACGCTTCATTATTTAAGAAAACTTGGACAAAATCGCGCGAACGAATCTTTATTTTTAAATCATTGGCTACGAATATTAATTTTTAAATCGTACTCGTGTCACGCGAATGTGTACACGATTAATAGCACTTTAGTACTTGTTAAGATTTTTTTGGCCAAAGTTGCGCGAACGCATACCTCGATTTATTTTGGTATGGTAACTATGTCATGCGAACGTGTACATAATCAAGATAATTTATTTATTAATACGCGCCTAAAACATACTAGGGATGAGAACTAACTAAACTTGATTAAATTATATTGATAAAGAAAACAAATTTTACAATACCAAACCTTAGGACCCAAATGCATTATTGTTACCATCACTTGTCATCAAAATGAGTAATTTTTGAGTTCAAGTTTTAAAGTCAAACAAAATACTAAGCTATACAAAAGCAGGCAGAAAGTAACTTAACAAATTGCATCAAATTTGAATGTTAAAATTCTCACCAGTAACGCGATTAACATGACATCCTTTTTGACTATAATTCAACCAGAATCCTCATGAAAACCAGAAACTCGGCCGGAACCTTCAACGAAAACAGAAAACTCGAACAATGATTGCAACCGGAGACTCGACAGACTCTTATTTGACTGTGAAATCTCGAACCCCAGCTCGGAAACTTTAACTAAACATCCTTAAGAAGGAATTCAATTGTGGTTTTCACTGAATTTTGGTTTGAGTTTGGATTGAAGTGGCGGAAGAAAGGGGTGAGCTTTGGTGAATTTTCAGAAGAGGGGGTGCGCCGATCTGCTTCTTCTTTGTCCGTGTGGCTGTGGAGTTTTGGTGATGGGTGAACGACTGTTGCTCGAGAGAAGAAAATCAGGCTGCTGTGTGAGTCTCTTTAGGTGGTCAGCGGTTGGTTTTTTTCGGTGGGTTTCAGGCGGATTCGTGAGGTGAGGAAGAAGGTGTGGCGATAGGGTAATGAGGAGGAGGGGATCTGTTCTTCCTGGAGATTTTTGAGAGGTGAAGAAGATGGGGTTGCGGCTGGATGTTGGAGGAGCAAAGAGAGGAGCGGCCGGTGGTCTGGTGGTTGCCGACGATTGGGGGGGGGGGGGGGGGGGGGGGGGGGGGGGGGGGGGGGGGTGGGGCGTGGGGCGGCGACAGTGTGAAGGGAGGTGTTAGTCTAGGGTTTCTTTTGGTTGTCTTCCCTTGTGTGTAAAGTTGAAGAAGATAAAAAGGTATAGAAGGTTTATTAGGATTTCTGGGTATTGGGTTCCGGATTTGGGCTTAAAATTATGCCAACGAAATTTGGAATTCACCACGAAATAAGGCTCTTCTTGTTGAACAAAGACACTCAAAAATTCTAAAAATTAATTAACTTAATTAATTAAATATTAAAATAAAACTATTTTTTTTGTATGATTTAAATTTTTGTACTTAAAATAAAGTAATAGAGTCAAAACTAGTTAAAATACAGATATTAGACCTAAACTAAGTATTTAAACGCTAAAATGTGTAAGATTCCGGGGAGGGTAAAAAATTACATGTTGACACTACCCAAGGAAGGCTCGGTCAAGCATTCAAGGTTTTTCTCTGATCAACCCAAGATATCGGAAGTCGGCGTCCCGAAAGACCATCCCTCGTGAAATGAACAACACAACTCGAAAGGGATCACGATAAGAAAATAGTATGTCGGGCCAAACGGTCGAACAAACCGTGCCCGTACAAGAGGGTCGAATTATCAGCAACGGAAACATGTATACCTGTATCAAATCACCAAAAGAATATTTTATTATCAAAACATTTTGTAAATTCGAGAAACATCTATCACTAACATCTGACTTGTCAAGACCCGAGGACCTAAGATCCCAAGTGGGTAGCCTCAGATATGTTCAAGGCTGTAAGTCCTACGGGCGTGACCGAGATCGCAAAGCCCTAAGTGGATGTATTTATATAACTAGACACGGTCCCGACTTCAAAGCCAAGGCTATATATTCGAACTTATAAGACCCCTAAAAAGGCATACCCTCGAATATAGATGCCGAGGATACGATACTCGGGACTAAGGGCTTCGGCCAGACACGGTCGATGGGCTCCGGCCCAACAACAACATCGAGCGATTTGGGGACGCCCGACTATCGCCTTAAAATCAAATCCTTCGAAATAATTTTCGAAAAGAACTGGTTAAAATCATGCTACCCTTGGTGTAAGCAAGAGTTTCGAACATTTTCATGTCGGCTCACGTAAAAAGAATTTCGAACATTTTCATGTCAGCTCGCGTAAAATGAGTTTCGAACATTTTCATGTCGGCTCATAAGAAAGAGTTTTGTCTGTTCATCGTACCGATTCATAATCGAGGTTCTTTTGGGACGTCGAAGAGTCAGATGAACACAAAATACTCTAAATAAATTCCTAAGCAGTACAAAATATGACAATACTAAAGTCGCGTAAGAGCCTTAAGCCGGTGCAAAAGGCCCCCGGGCTAACCCGAAAACCAAAAGTATCGATAAACTCGAGCCGAAAATCAGCTCGAGGATCGAGTCTGAAATGGTTGTCTAAAAATGTCAAAGGTCAAGCATATTGGAGATTACGAGCCCATTTTCGAAAGCTTCCAAAGCGATTAAAGGTTATATTGGCCAAATAGGCTGTAGCCAACATGCTAGCTTTGAACAATAAAAAAAAACGGCGGACAAAGCACGGAATCTCCCATACAAGAAAATATATATTCATGTTTTTTTTTACAAAAGACCCCAATCAACAAGAGAAAAGAAACCTGATCTACCTCCCCTTGGGGGTTGTAGCACTATCAGCCTCTTCTCCATCAGAAATAAGAAGTCTGGCATCGTTTTCGGCCAATCTGGCCTGCATGATCTCCTCCGAAAGGTTAAAGCCTCTATCATGGATTTCTTCGAGGGTTTCCCTTCGTAATCTATGGTGGGCATAGACTCTTCTCTGGCATTCGCGATAAGAAACCTCCCTCAGTTTGGCCCGAATATCAGCAACACCTTTCAAATAAACGACCACCTTTTGGTCGGCCTTTGCAACGACTCCTCCAGCTTCGACCTGAGCGTCAACCACTTCGGCTTTCATCGGCAAAAGCTCGATTTCAAGTTCTCTTGTTTTGCTCGCCTGAACCGAGTAGTCCTCCTGAGCATCCCGAAGTTGTGCTCCAAGGGTAAAAACTCTTGCCAAGGCATTCCTCTCGGCCGCAAGATAGGCGTCCTTATGAGCCCTAAGCTCATTACACTCTCGCTCGGCCCGACCAACTTTTCCCCAAAGATATTCCAGCTCCCGCACTTTCCTCCGAAACTGCAGCAACGGGGCGTTAATCCCTAAAAGCAAGAGAGAAAATACAAACAGCATTGCTACAAAAAATTACATGTTCCTCAAGACGAACTTCATAATCGCGGCTCCGGCTCACCTCATACTAAAGGTATGACACTTCTCTTACCTGGTTATCATTTAGGAGCTGGAGGGAGTTGGCCCTGTCCGACGCTTTCCTCAGTTCGTACCTGAACCTATCAAAGACCTGCGAAAATAACTGACGTACGTGTATTAGTAAAAAGAGCTTCACACGTGTAATAATTCTTGATGACTCGGCCAGTTATGTGGAGCAATAAAAACATGACAGCTGGACAGGACTCTATAAAGTGGTACGAGGCAAAGAGGCACGACGCAATATAACTATGGGTAATCAGCTACAGGAAACTCAACCTGATTGAGACAGGAAAAAGACACGGTCGGAATGAATCCTGACAAAGCTACGGGCAGATTTAGAGATCTTCAATTAATGATCCACACGTTACACAACCTTCACGCAACAATTACGGTTATTCTTTGTAACGTTACATTAATGCCATAACTAGTCATTAATGTGCGATCATTGTAAAAGGTAGACGTTATATTAAGAAATTCCCTATATAACAGAATAAAATAAAGGACACTCATACTACGATATAATACACTTTACTTTCTGTGCATCTCATTATTTTCTATTTACTTATTTATTCGCAATTATCGTTATTACCTTGGTTATCAGAAACCCGCGTTCATCCTAAAAATAGCTTTGGGCAAAGGATCTAATTCTTTGGTTAAACAAATTGGTTCTGTTATCGGAAATCAGATAATCTTTGTTTACTTTTCAAGCAATATCCTCTGAACCATGTCAAACCTCAACGACAATAACCAACAAAGGGATAGAACTCCATCACCTGCAGGAACCCCTCGAGGTTCAAGGGATCAATCTCCAGAAAGATCCAACAACAATAATAATGGTAATGATCAAACAGTAGAACAAGATCAAGTAAAGCAAATGATTGCAGAGTACGTAAGCCAGGCTTTGCAAGAATTTGTGAGGGGATTACAAACTGCGTCACCTGCACCATCAACACCACCCCCAATAATACCATCACTATGGAAAATCCTCAGTCATGGTTGGAAAACTCAGGAAGGGGAGATACTCCTAATGAATCTCTTGAAACGAGACCATGTATGTCTAATAGCTCTGAATTGCAAACTTTATTACTAACCTTGCAGAAACAAATGAAGGAACAAAACGATCCAATCGAACAAATTCTTGGAGTGCCACCTGTTATCAAAGGCATTGACGTTGATAGATATTCTCAACAACCTTGGAAACCAAGCGCAACACCCTTGCCTATTCCCAAGAAGTTCAAAATGCCTGATGTTCCTAAATATGACGGGACAACCGACCCACGCGACCGTGTGACTGCTTTTACCACCGAAGTTAAGGGCAACGACTTGACAAAACAAGAAATTGAGTCGGTCTTAGTCAAAGAGTTTGGAGAAACACTTACCAAAGGAGCACTAACCTGGTATTCTCTTCTCCCTGAAAACTCTATTGATTCTTTTGCTGAGCTTGCAGATTCCTTCATAAAAGTACACTCTGGTGCGCAAAAAGTGGAGAAAAGGATGGAGGACATATTTAAAATAAAACAAGGAGACAAGGAACTACTCTGTGAATTTGTAGACATGTTTCAACAAGAAAGAATGCTACTACCAAGGGTGCCTGATAATTGGGCAGCCATGGCATTTGCAAGCAACTTAAATGACAAAAGTTCAGAAGCCACGAGAAGACTCAAGGAAAGATTGAGAGAATTCCTAGCTACAACATGGAATGATGTCTATAACAGGTACAACACCAAGCTTCCTATAGAAGAAGATACCATCGCTCGTTCAAAAGACGAAGATCGTATCAGTTCCAGACGTTCCGAATCAGATAGGAGATTAGGTAAAAACATGTATGATCCTTATATGGGACCTTCGGGATGAGAAATTTGTCCCAGGTTCGAAAACACTCGGTCAGAATATAGACCATCGAGTAGAGATGCGGGCTCGTCCTCATCGAGATCCAGAAAGGATCGAGATGAACGAACTAGAGGTAATACATGAATTGGGGATCACACGTTTAATGTAAGTACTTCCGAACTAGTTTCAGTATTAAGAATTATGGGTGATAAGGTTCGATGGCCCAAAGAAATGCGGTCCAACCCAAATAAAAGGAACCCAGATTTCTGGTGTGAATTCCACAATGATCATGGACACAGAAGCGCAGATTGCAGATTTTTACAAGGTGAAATAGAACAATTATTGAAATAGGGCTACTTAATAGAATTGTTTAGTGAAAAAGGTAAGCAGGCATACATGAAGAACATGCAGGAGCCCCCAAAACCTCCATCTCCAAAAAGAACTGTCAACGTGATACACAGAGGTGAAGAAGTAAACGGAGTGGCTTGCAAAGTATCCACGAAGTTCTTAATTACACACGGAAAGCGAATTCGTGAAAATTAAGAAGCAGGCAATATAACCTTTGATGATGCAGATATCAGCAGATTAATGCTCCCCCACAACGATGCTCTGGTAATATCCTTACTTATTCATGACACTAACGTAAAAAGAGTGTTGATTGATCTAGGTAGTTTAGTCAATATTATTTTGCTAAGAGTCGTGGAAGAAATGCTATTGAGGAATCAAGTAACCCCGAAGGCACGGGCCATATCAAGGTTTGATAACTCTACAGTTATAACCAAATGGGAAATTGAACTTAGCACTTATGCTGAGGGAGTAATAAAAAATACAAGGTTCCAAGTCATCGATACTGACATGACTTATAACGTAATCATGGGAAGACTATGGATCCACGACATGAAAGCAGTACCATCCACCTTGCATCAGGTAATTAAATTCCATTATGAATGGGGAATTCAACAAATTAGAGGCGATCATCAAACCGCGAGAAATATAAATTCCGTGGTACACTACAACAAAAAAGTAGAAGTGGAAGAATCGAAAGATAAGGAAATCTCCCAAATAGAAGATGTCGCCCAAACAGGTATGGAAGAAATTACTATCCAAATAGGTACGGAAGATATTATTGTTGAAACAGGTATGAAAGAAGATAGCCATGAGAAGGTGAATCAAGTCACCACAGAAGAAATACCAAACCACACAGACATGGATTCCATACCTGAGATCATTCAGGAACCGGAGGAAGATGAACACATCAAAACAACAACAGTAGAGCTCAAAGCTATTCCATTGTTCGAACAAAGGCCTGAACAGAAAGTTCACATAGGCACGAGGCTAAGCCCAAGTCGAAGAGGTAAGTTAATTAATTATTTAAAAGCTAATGTCGATTGCTTTGCATGGTCCCATTCAGACATGACACCCATATCTCCAGAAGTGATGACTCATAAGCTAAATGAAGATCCACCCGTCATACCTGTTAAGCAGAAGAAAAGAAAGCAAGGACCATTCAAGAATCAAGTGATTGACGAAGAGGTACAAAAACTCTTGAAAATTGGTTCAATACGCGAGGTAACATACCCTAACTGGTTAGCTAACAGTATAGTGGTGCCTAAAAAGAATGGTAAATGGAGAGTATGCGTAGATTACACTGATTTAAATAAAGCATGCCCCAAAGATTCATTTACATTACCTCATGTAGATCAAATGATTGATGCCACTGAGGGTCATGAATTGTTAATCTTTCTAGATGCGTACTCTGGTTATAATAAGATTAAAATGGATCCCTCAGACGAGGAAAACACTTCCTTTATTACAAACATGGGGACTTATTGTTACAAGGTCATGCCTTTTGGCCTGAAAAATGCTGGAGCCACATACCAAAGGCTAGTGACCAAGATGTTCCAGGAACATCTGGGGAAGACGATGGAAGTTTACATTGATGACATGCTGGTAAAATCAACACATGCGGAGGACCATTTCCAGCACCTCTCTGTTACCTTTGAAATTTTTCGCAGGTATAATATAAAGTTGAATCCAGAAAAATGCGCCTTTGGTGTAGAATCAGGTAAATTTTTGGGTTTCCTTGTATCAAATAGAAGAATAGAGGTAAATCTGCTAAAATTAAAGCTATTGAAGAAATACCTGATATACTTACGAACAAAAAGGAAGTTCAAAGACTAACAGGCAGGATTGCAGCCTTAGGAAGATTTATTTCTAGGTCTTCCGAGAAAAGCTTTAAATTCTTTTCAGTTCTCAAGAAAAAAAATCAGTTCGAATGGACTGGAGAAGGTCAACAGGCTCTCAAATATCTGAAGGCTTATCTATCAAAAACCCCGTTGCTATCAAAGCCAAAAGAAGGGGAGAGGTTGTATATCTACCTTGCCGTTGCAGAAATTGCCGTAAGTGCAGTACTGGTAAGGGAAGACAAAGGTAAACAATCTCCAATCTATTATGTAAGCAAGACTTTATTAGATGCTGAAACTAGATACCCACATCTAGAAAAATTTGCCTTGGCTCTAATTGTGGCGTCTAGAAAATTAAGACCATATTTTCAATGTCATCCAATCACTGTTGTGACCTCATATCCTTTAAAAAATATTCTGCATAAACAAGAATTATTAGGAAGGTTAGCCAAATGAGCCATAGAATTAAGCGAGCACGACATAATGTATCAGCCTAGGACTGCAATAAAATCTCAAATTTTAGCTGATTTCGTCACTGATTTTAATAATAGCATTGTTCCTGAAGTGGATTAAAGAGTTACAACTCTTTAACAGTGCTAATCCGGGTCTATGGACCTTATTTACTGATGGTTCTTCTAATATAAAAGGTGCCGGCTTAGGCATAGTCTTAATATCACCCACGGGTGAAAAGACGCGGCAAGCTATCAAATGTTATCCGGTAACTAACAATGAAGCGGAGTACGAAGCTGTCATTGCATGGCCGGAACTGGAACGAGAACTCTCAATCGAGCAAATCGTAATCAAAAGTGACTCTCAATTGGTAGTAAATCAGATGCAGGGGACTTATATTGCTCGGGAGACTTGGATGCAACAGTATCTAGAAAAGGCACGAGATCTCGTAAGGCAATTCAAAACGTGGAAGGTAATACAAATACCTAGGGAGGAAAATGCAGAAGCAGATGCATTGGCTAACCTCGCAGCAGTTACGGAAGTAACAAATGGAGACAATACAATTGTCGTCCATCTGTTCCATTCAGCAATAGATCAAGATAAAAGTGAGGTAACTTTTAACAATTAAACCTAGGATTAGAGAAACGAAATTTTTATTTTTTTTGCAGAATGGCACTGTACCTGAAGACAAAAAAGCGGCTCAAGCACTTCGCCGAAAAGCTGCGCAGTACTGCCTCATTCGCAATTCTTTATATCACAAAATGTTCGGAGGTCCTTTAGCAAAATGCCTCGGACCTAACACAAACAGAGTTCGTGATAAGGAAGTCCACGAAGGACATTGTGGAAATCACGCAAGAGCAAGATCCTTGGTCAAAACCCTAATCAGAGCTGGGTACTATTGGCCTAAAATGGAAGAAGAAGCTGAGGGCTTCGTATCCAAGTGCGACAAATGCCAACGATTTGCTAACAACATGCATAGACCAACAGAGTTATTGCACCCAGTGATATCGCCATGGCCGTTCATGAAGTGAGGGATGGACATAGTGCGACCCCTTCCCGTAGCTAAAGGAAAGGTACGGTTCTTACTCGTGTTAACTGACTATTTCACGAAATGGGTGGAGGCAAAAGCCTTTAAACAGGTGCGAGAAAAAGAAGTAAAAAGCTTCATATGGAGAAATATAATATGCCTATTTGGAATACCGAAGGAGATCGTATGTGATAATGGCCCGCAGTTCATAGGCTCACAAATCACAGAATTCTCTGAAAGCTGGCAAATCAGACGAATTACTTCAACACCCTATCACCCTGTGGCTAATGGGCAAGCTGAATCGACGAATAAGGTCATCATCAACAACCTAAAGAAAAGGTTAGAGAAAGCCAAGGGAAATTGGCTTGATGAGTTACCGACAGTGCTATGGGCTTACAGAACAACTTTAAAAACAGCCACGTGAGAAACTCCATTCGCGCTTGTTTATAGCTCAGAAGCCCTAATACCGGTGGAAATTGGCGAACCAAGCATAAGGTTTACAACAGCCACGGAAGATACAAACAACGACGAGTTGAGAACTAATCTGGACTTGCTAGAGCATAGAAGAGAATCCGCACTAATACGTATGGCAGCTCAAAAACAAATCATAAAGCGTTATTACAACCGAAAAACTCACCTCAGATACTTCAAAATTGGGTACTTCGTTCTCAAGAAAGTCTTCCAATCAACAAAAGAAGATGGTGCGGGCAAGTAAAACCCCAATTGGGAAGGACCTTATAAAGTCCGAGGCATCGCTGGGAAAGGCGCCTATGAGCTGGAAGCTATGGACGACAAGATCTTACCAACAAGCTAGAATGCCATCCATTTGAAGAAGTATTACTCCTAAGGAAAAGGAATACCCCTGGTCAGGTATCACTGCGTTCGATTTCATATTTGTACAGTTAAAATTTTACTAACCGTTATAGATGATAGGCAAAAAGCTAACCCCTCACCAGATGATGATATTAGACCTGCAAAGACGCGAGGAAGTAACTGAATTCCTGGTCTAGGGTTACACTTTCTGATGGATGTTTTAAAGGGTTAAGCAGTCATCATCTAAAACATATATACCTTCGAGTCCCGTATGTTTTTCCTTTTCAGGAAAAGGACCACAAAGAAGGATTAGTCAAGTGCTCGATATTTCATCTTCAAAGCTCAAACACTTGGGGGACTATACAATATGGAAGGCAAATACGAAGTAAAGAAGACTATCAAAAAGTCAAAGCTCGATCCTGAAGACCCATCTACCCAACAAGTCAAGTGATACGAGCAAAATCGAAAGAGCCAAAGACTCAAAAAGTCAAAAGCCTGATTCAAAAACCTTCAAACAATGTTCAGAGATGTAAACAAACGTTTAGGTTAAAAGGCAAAATATTAGTTACGAGGGAGAAATGCACATCTTTGTACTTGTTTAGAAAACTGTTGTAACTAAAAACTATTGTGGATAAAGATCATCATCTTTGTACTCATTCAGAAAACTATTGTAACTAAAAACAATTATGAAATCTTTGTACTCATACAGAAAACTGTTCAATAAAAAATAGTTACGGATGAAAGATCACTATCCTTGCATTTATTCAAAAAACTGTTATAAACAAAAAACAGTTATGAATGAAAAAGCATCACCCTCGTGTTTATTAAAAACTGTTGTCAACAAAAACAGTTACGGGTTAAAACCCATACCTTTATGAAAACTGTTACAAAAAACAGTTATTCCAAAAAAACTGTTACATAAGGAAAACAGTTACGAAATACAAGTGTATATCAAACTTGTTAAAAGAAAACAGTTGCAACATGAGTTTTAGACGATAATCAAACACATGTAAAATGTTATGAAAGTTCGGTATAAAAACTTTCTTCAGAAACATTGTTAAACATTTGAAAAAATCCTATCTCTCTATTGCATTTTTACACCATTATGAAGTTGAGACGTCTTCTTCATTAAGTGTCGTTCAAAAAAGGGCCATCTTTCATAAAATCGTACCTACTACTAAAAGGTACGGATAGTCTAAAGCATTTTATGCGCAAAACTCAGAGGTAAAACTGAAACCTCGAAAATGAAGCATGCAAAAGACTAAGGGAGTGAAACAAAAACTCTACAGAAATTAAAGTCGTACTTGCATTAATATATTAACGGCTAAGTGAACTGAGTATTAACCCAGACTTAGCCGTATTAAATTTTTTACATTGTGATGCCCCGAAGTTGTCATTTGGGGACTTAAAAGGATCCAAACTTACCCCCGATGGGACTGGGGGTAACCAGCAATTGAGACAAAAGAAAAAGAAAAAAGGGGGAACCAACTTCTTAGACTGGTTTTGAAGGGGGGTTGACGTCACTGGCAGAGGGAGTAGGAGAAGCTTGGGATGAGGAGACTTGAACAACAAGAGCCTCACCTTCAGGTGAAGAGAGATTATGACCTTGTTGAGCCTTCTCAATGCTTCTTTGATTTTTGCAATTTCAGCATTAAGGTCGAAACCCTCTCGGCTCATTTCAGTCAATGTGTCGAGGCGAGAGTTCATATACGCCCAACTGACATCAACGACTGTCCTATCTTCAAGAGCTTCATAATCTTTCTCCCAAAGCATAACCTCAGCTCTTAGTTTGTCCCTCTCAGCCACGACAGCATCTTTGGATACCCTTAAAGGAGCGAGTCACCTTTTCAGGAATTGAACTTTTTCCAAAGAGTTGCGGAGATCCTCCTGGGTCTGAGTAAGTGATTGCACAAGCTCGATTGAATACTCCTCCTTTTGGTCCAGCAAGGCCTTCAAATTCCTGATCTCTTCGGAGGCACGAGACAACTGCTCCGCGAATGAGGACTCAAGGACGTTCTTATCCTTGCCCGCCTGATCAGAAGATGATTTCTCCACAGCCAACTCTGCCGTCATGACTCTCACTTGCTGCTCCAAGGTACATTTTTCTTCTTCTACGGCCTCCATGTCGAGCCTTAAGCTTTCGTATTGCTCCTTCCAGTTGTCTTCTTCAGCACGCCATTCTTTCACTTCCTGCTCCATGTTAGAAACCCTCTTCATAAGCTCCGTGCCTATAAGATTGATCTGAAAAAGAAAGTCAATTAGATATGGTAAATACACGTACAATAATAACCACAAAAAATGCATTTTACCTTTAAAGAAGTATGCACGATTTCATTAGTCCATGTAAGGGAATTGTGGCTGTCCAACTTAGCTCTCTCTGTTGGGCCTATCAACGATTTCAACCATACATCATGCTGGCAAGACTTTTTAAAGAGACTACCCCCTGCTGGGACTTCTATCATCACCTGCCTCATCTCCCTGCTGGAAGACCCTACTTCTATAACGGAAGGCACATAAGCAGGTAGAGATGCAGGAGCCAGGGGCAAGGAAGTCTGAGGGGTCGAAAAAGCTACGGGAGAGGGAGCAACGACAGGAGCAGGAGTAGACACGGGAGCAGAAGAACTAACTGGAACAGTTGGAGGGAGTTCTCTAAGAGAAGGAGAAACAAATAGCCAAGGGAGCTTTATCAGCAACATGACCAAAACCTTCACGGAATAAATGGTCAACAGATTCACGCACGGGAGAGGGAGTAGCATCCTCAGAGGCTGTCACGACCCCAAATCCTAACAGGCCGTGATGGCGCCTATCGTGGAACTAGGCTAGCCAACCATCACCTTACTACGCGTTTATTCAATTATAACAGTTCATAATTAAATAATAAGCATGCAACCATATCATAAATAATATAAATACGTATTAGCGTCCCAATAGCAGCCTAACCAACCTCCCAAGAACCGGAGTCAAAGTCATGAGCATCTAAGAATAAATAAATCTAACTCTGCTAAAACTATAGTATATTCTCTGAATCAAATGCTAATATTAAATAAGGAAGGGAATTGGAGAAGCTGTGGACGCTGGACAGCTACCTCGAAAATCCCGTGAATGCTGCTATCGAACCTGCGTTAGCTACTGCTGCGAGCTAGTACCTGGATCTGTGCACAGAGGCACATGGAGTCTTTATGAGTATGCCAAATCAGTAGTAATGAAAATAAATCACAGTCTGAGTAATATAAACACACAGAACAGATACACAATTCCACAAAACCAGTAAAACTCCAAGTCACCATGTAACATTCATAAATTATAAGTTCGAAATCAGTTTTCAGAAATCCTTTGAAAACAAGCAATATAAGTATACCTCCATAAAATTTCTCAGTAAAACCAGTTTGAAAACGAAGTAAATCATAGTTTGAGAACTCAGTAAAAATCTTCATAAA
>MDKH01167508.1:0-11148 GCA_005239495.1 Nicotiana undulata | reverse complement strand
TTGTGTGCTTTATATTTCTCAGACTGTGATTTCTTTTCATTACTACTGAGTTGGCATACTCATCAAGTCTCCCTGTGCCTCTGTGCACAGATTCAGGTGACGGTCTAAAGCAGTAGCAGTTTTTGCTTGTTCGTTAGCGGATTTCACGGGATTTCGAGGTAGTTGTCCGGCGTCCACAGCTTCTCCACTTCCCTTCCTTATTATGTTTTTAGCAATTGATTCAGAGACATATATTATAATATTTTTAGCAGAGTTAGGCTTATTCATTCTTAGATGCTCATGACTATTGACTCCAGTTCTGGGAGGTTGTTTAGAGTTGTTTAGTTCATGGTTGGGGGCGTTAGACATATATAATTTATTTCTTTATTATGACTGCTGTTTATTGTTATATTGTGAACTATTATAATCGAACAAATGCGTAGTAAATTGATGGTTGGCTAGCCTAGTTCCACGATAGGTGCCATCACGGCTTGTTAGGATTTGGGGCCATGACATTAGTTCTCCAAATTAATGCACAGAACGTGATCGTGTCCGTTGGGATTATGAAAACCTTGGTGGACTTTGGATAAGGCTGTCTTAAAGGGTTATTGTGCGGATGACACATTAACCCAACTAAGTTTGACCATGATGCATGCACAATATAACAAGATTAAGGTTTCTATGGGGGTCTAGACCGGTACCCTCGAGCGGGCAACTCGAGGGGGAAGACACGGAACCATCGACTGCACCGCTGATCGACTGGTTTTTCCCCATATAAGCCTTTCCGAATTTAGGGGGTAATATAAATAGGAAGAGCGCAACCACTCAACAAGCGTTGTTATAGGGATTGTATTAGCACGAGTGGAATATGATGTTGAGCATGATTATGCAACAATAAATAACATGTTGTCATGTATTTGCACATTATGAAAGCGGTAAATACAACAGTTATAATTAAAATCAGTTACAAAGGGAAACAAAGAAACATCTCAGTTTCGTTAGGAAAAAATAAATACTTGGAAAATAAACAGCTAATTGCACATAAAGGGGAAAGGAAAAGGGTGCAGGTGTTAACAAAGTAAAGGCACAAATTCACAAAGCGGTTTGAAATGGTAAAATCCTAGAATCCCCAGCAGAGTCGCCATGCTGTCGCGCCCCCTTTTTCCTCGCGAAATCGGATTGGTCAGGGTTTTCGACATTATTGGGACAACTCGTTTCCTTTTGGGAAAAGGGATATAAGGAGTTTGAAGAGTCGCCACTTAACGAATTAAGGTGCGTTAGGGAACCTACTACGGGTCACTTATAATACTAATTGTATAACCAGAGATTGGGTAAGATCTTGAAATTACTCCAAGGGGAAGGTGTTAGGCACCCCTCAAAGTCCACAACTGTGGGTCCTGACCAAACATACTTTGTGAATTGATCAAGTAGCAAATAGACAGTCTAAGCACACATATGTGACAAATAAAAGTCTTAGTATATTAGCACTCTAGGCACACATATGTGAATAGAACCACGGTTTTTGATAGCATACATGTATGAAAAGATAAGGGAAGTTCTAGGTTATTTATCCTATAGGATCACATATGTGAAATTCCCGGTAATCACTCTCCAACGAGGGGATACACATTGCATTAGCGCACAAGTCATCATATCCTTACCTACCCATTATCCCACCCCTTAGTGGTTATTAAGAGAATTTAATTTAATTAGCTCTAAGCGTGCTGTTACCCGTCCCTTCCTTGTGGTCCCGGAGGAGTTTAGGACCTCTAAATCTGGACAGTTCTAGACAAACCCCTAAGGTTTTAAAAGGGGAAAATTCTAGGCGACAAGAAAATAACAAATAGGACTAGCGGATAAATGAAAGAAACAGTTAAGAGGCTCATGCTTACATCCACATGTAATGCACATAAACAACACGTCTCAAACACAGACAAAAGTAGTTTTATTAGAAAAGGATCCTAAGACAGGATATCTAAGTGAACACAAATACAAAGAAATATGCAACACTGTTTCATATACTCAACGACATGATCTTAATCAATTTGCCTACTGATTTTAAAACATGTGAGCCCTTAAGTAGAAACACAATCAAAGGAGTTTCCAATTTTATAGAGATTAGTCACCTAAGGTTTGCCTAGGCGTGGGACTTTACGTAATAATAATCACAGGACATTTTGAGAAATTTGGAAGTTATTTAACATTAAACAAATGCTGCTCTAGGTGATACGAGTCTGAGACGGAAAGGATTGATACCGGTTTTATTCAGAAAGGACATCTATATGTGAGATTGTTTTTATGCCTCTTCATGGATCAGTGATTTATTGTAATTAAACTAGGCGTGTTCAAACAAATTCAATCAGAGTCCCTTAGAACATGGTATCTAAATGCACACAGGAATGACAGACTTGTGGTGAGGTTATTTATTAACCTAATAGCAGGATTTCTAAGTGAGAATACTTGTGCAACATTAAGGCATGGATTGATGACATGTAATATGCTGAAGCTGTAGATGTGAAGCCCTAAAGACAGATATCTAATGCATGTTTGGCATGATTTTTATGAACACGTTGATCCTAAGCCATGAATTCTAATGCAAAATACACAGAATGTAAATCATAAAGCATGATTTCTACCCAACAATATCAACAATACTATACGGCTACCCTCCCCTTTTCACTAGCCGCCCCAATATCTGTTTACAAATAATTATTACAGACCAATGGTTGAATGAATCATAAATGAAAAGGAAATTAAACTATAGGGAGCCTGAAGCAGTCCCAAATACATCCTGAAAATACCAGGCCTTCCATAACCTCAAATGCCAAGAGTTTCATAGCCAATCTCATGTCCAGGTGTGTCAGAGTTCCCTAAGGACCTCAAGGATCCCGGGCAGTGCTCACACCTAGACTTTCATAGCAAGAACTGAGTAAGTGCAGTGCGGAAGGGCCAGCCCCAGTGTGTCAGAGTACAGAGGGATCTCAAAAGGATCCCAAGGTAGTCACACACTGGAGGGGAAGAACCTAGGGACTTAAGAGTAGAGTGAGAGTGCTTGACATAGTTTTGGAAAAGGTTTTGATAAGAGAAACAATATTGAATTGATTCAAGAGGTAAAGGAGTTTTGAAAAGGAACTGATTAGTAGTAAAAAAACTTGAAAAAGCAATGTGAGTATTTTGAAGATTCAGCAAGCAACCTGATTGGCTACAGAGTAAAAAAGTCTAGCACTACTAACAACAAAGTTTACACAGGGGTATTGGGGAATTGGGGACATATAGAACACACAGGGTGAAACATATAACAACAAAACTTTCCAAGAGTTTACAGGATTTAAGGTCATACAGCTAATGATACAGACATATGGATTTCAGAACAAACAGTTGAGAACATAGTTATACTAGACATAGTTGAACTAAGAATCAGAATTACTTAGGGGGGTAGTAAATAACTTAGAAAAGCAGATTAATACCGAAAACTGAGTAAACAAACAGACAAACATTCAAACATACACACACGGAGTAAGGCCAGGTTGAGACATGCTAAAGAGGTAAGAGGTAGGTTCTTAGACATATTAATTATAAGTTGAACAGGACATAACTCATACATGCTAAGTGAAACAAAGATTTAGGCATGCTAGTCACATATTGAACAGCCAAATGATAAATAGGAACAAGACTGGAAATCAGTGAGCTAAAGCAGTAACAGAACACATAGAGTTTAGAACTTGAAATTGAATCAGAACATACCAGTTAAGGAGAGCAGACATAGAATATAGAGCAAGTGTAGTACAATAACTAGCCTTGGCTTACAGCCGGTTAGTTCAATAGAAGTAGCAAGTAACAAGAAAGAGCAGACAGCTTTTAAGTGTAAGAGAGAATTGTTGAACTAGTGTTCGTGTGTTAGTGATAATAGAAGAGGGAATATATAGCAGTTGGGAGCTACACAAATAAGGTAAACAATCAATTGTTTAGTAATTAGAGACAATTACAGAATCAGACAAGCATAAATCAGTAAAGTCTTCCCTTAATTAAGGGAGTTATTCACCAACGGTAAAGAGCAGGTAGTTAATTAAGGAAATACATCAAACAACTGAAGTATAGAGTAGGTAATTAGGGGTAAATAACAAAGGGTTCAATTAAGGAAATAACCAGTAAGAATCAATGAATAATACGACTAAATCAGAGAATAAGGTACAAAATAATAACAGGCTGTAAAAATATATGGAAATCATTGAGTAAATAAACACAGAGGTATAACCACAGCAAATTAGTGAATCAAGGACTCAAAATGACGTCAATTTTAGGAAAAATAGCATAGGTTCTCATGAATAGGCAGATAAGTCGAGTATAAACAGAAAGAATCAAATCTGGAACCCTAATAGGACATATTAGGGTAAAATCACAAAATATTCAAATTAAACAACGCAGTATAGCAGAATCATCTAGCAAATAATCAAAGACGAACTTCACATAGTGCAAAAATTACGGATTTCAACATGAACTAGTTAGGGTTGAGAAGAAACTCAACATAATCGATTAAAACACATAAGAATAAAAAAAATAAGCACTTAATAATCAGAAATCGTTTTTTGAAGAAAAGATTTTTCAGAAACCCTAGTTAGGAAAAAATGAAAAGTCGTTTGAAAATCGGTAGGTTCTTCCATAAAAACAAGCGAAAACAGATCGATCCTCCTCATATATGTACATATGTAAAAAGTTAAGAAACAAACTTAGGGTTTTTGAGGAAATAACCCAGAGATGAAGACATCGGCTTAGAAACCCATAGGTTTACGCAAAAAATAGAACGATCTTACTCAAATCGAGCCATGGAGGCCTGAGACTGGTAAGAACAGGCCACAGGTGTGAGTGGACTGATCCCTGGTCCCTTGAGGACCTCAAAGATAGCAAAAACACAGTGTAGGAGAGCCGTTAGGTCTTGAGGATGGTGATAATCCACCATAATCAATGGCAGGCAAGCAACAACGAGGGGGAATTAAGATTAGGACAGAGAGGATTTGGAGAGGAGGGTGAACGGTGACAACGGAGTTTGAGAGGAGAGTGAGGGGTTTGGGGGGGGGGGATTTATTTAGATTAGTTTAGGAAATAATTAATCCGGGCCGTTGATCAAAAAATTTCAACGACCAAGATTCATCAGCACCTGGGTCGGGTTTGGGTAGAAGTTTGGGCCTGGGTGCATTGGGCTAATTAATTAGGCATGTGGGCTGGTTATATAGGCTATAATTGAAATAAAATAGGGCCATTTGATAAATACCCAAGCAAATTTGTAGAATAATTACTAATTATAAAAAAAGAATTTCATGCATAGATATGTTTTGAAAATGGTTATTTATCAAAAAACATAAAGGACTAATTTTTCGATAAAAATGATACGAAATTTATATATGTGGGCTATAATTACAAAGTTATTGCAATTGTAGCCAAAAAGTACCAAATTGGCTATCATGAAATAATTTAGACTTAATAGGACCATAAATAATGGATTAAATCAAGAAATGTCTTTGAAATAATTTATGATGCAATTTTGTAATTATATATTAGAAATAAAATGCTGGACAAATTAATAAAAAATATAGAAAATTTGTGGAAAAATACCAATTAATGTCAATGCATGATTTTGAAGGCATATATGCAATTAAAATTATTTTTTAGGAAAATTGGGTATCAACACAATCTACCATAATATGTGATATTTGTAGACTTTGGAGCATTGTCACTTGTACTTGCATAACTTTCAGTCTTTGAAACGACCATACCACCCCTATTTTGTGTCACCTTAAATTCTTCACGTTGCTTCGTTCGAAACCGATACCCATTATTTACATCGAACACATTAAATCTTTTCGCAATGTAACTCGGCCCTTGTGTAAGGACTTTAACATCCTTTAAGATGTTAGATGTGGCTTCTAACTCCTTTACCTAACCAAATAAAAGATACAACTATAAATGTGGATATATTTACAAGGACAATAATTTAACATAACTAATGACTTAGTCCTACTACTTACTTTCTCTTTGAACCATTCGTGAAATGTATCAAAATGCACACTATCAAGTTGATGTTGTGTCAAACAACGCTTACGATGTGATCTCTTGATTTCAGCAATATGTTCCCTATTCATGTAACTCTCATATATTTAATTTGTTATCAAATAAGTAATATACATATAATAAATAATAGATATAACGCTTACTTTTTATAATTCTCAATCATTTCTGACTCGCAATTTAAAAGTACATGTCGATGTGCTTGCAACCATGTTTTCTCATCCAACTCGAATACATCTACTCCACCGTACGACTCACTTAAAGTTGGAAAAACACATTCTTCTTTACTAGTCTCATGCTCAATTTCATCACCGCATTTTGTTGAACAATAAGACCTTGAATCTTCACCCTCCAAATATCGTGAGAAAAATGCCATACACTCATTTGCTATGTGCTATTGAACCTTCTAGACATGCACGATACGAACATATGATTTTAAAATACCCAAATACCTATGAAATAAAATAATAGTATTAGTTTGATATAACATTTAACAACTAAATATATATTAAAGATTCAGTGATAGTATTCATACATCTCAATTAGGTACATCCGGCGATAATGTACTGGCCCCGCAAGTTTAGCCTCAGTTGCCAAATGAATTACCAAATGTATCATAATAGTAACGAATTATGGGAGGAAAAGTTTCTCCATATTAGACAATGTTTCTGGAATTTTTTCTTCAAGTAACTTTAACTCGTTTAGTTTTAGTTCTTTTCTACACAAAACACGAAAGAATGAGCATAGTTTAATTAAAATGGAACTAACTCTTTTATCTACTGATCTCCGCAAGGCAAGAGGAAGGAGTTCTTGCATTATAACATGGAAATCATAAGTTTTTAGCCCAAATATATTCCGTTTGCGAATGCAACGTGAGATATTAGACGCATAGCCATCTGCAAACTTGGCATTTTGTAGTACTTCATAAATAACTCCTTTTCATTCTGAGACATTGTGAAAAAAGTAGGAGGAAGATATGCTTTCCCACTAGCTCGATATTGAGGCCATAGACTTGGTCTTATTTTCATCTCCTTCAAGTCCAATTGTTTCTAAGTTTTCTTTAGACTTTTTACCAAGACCCAATAATGTATAAATTATGTTATCACACATCTTTTCTATGTGCATCACATCAAGATTATGGCGCACCAAGTTAGACTTCCAATAAGGAAGATCGAAAAAAATACTCCTATTTTTTCATGTGTTTTTCATCACTCCACTTACCCCTTCACTTGACTGGCCGAGAGTAAATTCTATATCCTTAACTTGATTCAACACTAGTGACCCAGATACTGGACAAGGTGCATATCTTTTTTCTTTAGTCACATCATACGATTTTGCATCATTCTGATATTTGTGTCCCGACTTCAAGAAGCATCGATGCCCCATGTAACAAAACTTTCTGCCATGTCTGAGCCTTCAAGATTGAGTATTTATGTTACAAGAAGGGCACGCAAACCGATAATAAGTTCACCATCCAAAGAGAGTACCATATGCTAGAAAATCATTTATAGTCCACATAAGAGCTGCTCGCATTTGAAATATCTCCTTAGTAGAGGCATCGTGTGTTTCTACCCCAACATCCCATAGTTCATTTAACTCTTCTAATAAAGGTTGTAAAAAGACATCAATATTATTGCCAGGCGCTTTTGGTCCAGGAGTAAGTAAGGACAAAATGAAGAACTCTTGTTTCATGCACATCCATGGTGGAAGATTATATGGCATTGGAATCACTGGCCATGTACTGTGAACAGTTTGCATTGTGCCAAATGGGTTAAACACTTCAGAAGCTAATCCTAGGCGCACATTGCGAGGATCTCCAGCAAATTCGAGATATTTACTATCAAATTTTTCCAAGCTTCAAAATCTACAGGATGACGTAAAACTCCATCTTTGTTGCGCTCTTCATGATGCCATCGCATTGCTTTAGAAGTTTCTGAAGACATAAACAATCTATGTAGCCTTGGTTTTAAAGGAAAATACCTTTGGACCTTGGCCGGAATTTTTCTAGCATCATTTTTTCATCTAGAAGCCCCACAAACTTTGCATTCATTAACATTATTATTAGCAAACTCTTTTCTAAAATGCATGCAATCGTTGGGACACGCATGAATTTTTTCATACTAACTATCTTTTTGGTCTCATAGAAAGAAGAAGGCAATTTTTTCTCCTTCAGGCAGCGCATCTTTCAACTGTCCAAGCAAAGAATTAAAAGATTCATTTAACCATTTGAACATGCATTTTGTACGATACATATAAAGGAAAATGGACAGTTTGCTAAACTTATTACATCCAGGATATAGTTCTTCATTTGCCTCCTTCATGAGTCGTTCAAACTAATCCACCTCTGGATGAGGCTGATTTCCAAATGGATGAGCAGTATTATCTTGTACATTTTGCTCCATGCCACCACTTTCACTAATGTCAGTATCCATGAGCTGTGTAACTCCTCCAAATGCATCATGTATCATTCCCTGCATATCATCGCGCCTTAGAGTTGACTAGATGCGATTAGTTTTTCGAGCATTGTTACATCCCTTTAGAGACTCCCCATGACAAAACCAAGTGTCACGACCCAAATTTCCCGCCTTTAGGTATCGTGATGGCACCTAGTCTTAGGGACAAGGTGTGATGACCCAAAAGGTCATCCTAATGTAATTCTAGCTAAATCTGTGTTCCGAGGCCCCAAAAGCCTCTGTTAATCTCACATCGATATGCGTGCGTAGCCCGGGCGTGTAGCCGGGAAGTCTTTATACTGAAATTGGATGAAAGATGGAATTTGTGATAATTAAATAAATAAAGTTGACTTTGGTCAACATTTTTGGTAAACGGACCCGGACCCGTGATGTGACAGCCCCGGAGGGTCCGTAGGAAAATATGGGATTTGGGCGTATGCCCGGAGTCGAATTCCGAGGTCCCAAGCCCGAGAAATGAATTTTTTAAAGGAAATTGTTTTCTGGAAATAATAAAGGAATTTGAAAATAAATTATTAAGTGAAAACCGTGTTACCGGACCCGTATTAAGGTCCCGGAGCCCGGAACAGGTTTATTATATGTTATTTGTCTTATCTGGGAAATTTGGTGTGAAACGGTCTTGAAACGACGTGATTCAAATTAAAAAGGGGAAATTTAGAAGTTTATGAAGTTTGAGAAAATTCCAAGAGTTTCGAGGTTTAATTCGATGAATTTGATGATATTTTGATGATTTAAAATCTTGAACAAGTCCGTAGAATGTTCTGGGAGTCGTGTGTGTTTTTGGTTTTGAGCCCCGAGGGCTCGGGTGAGTTTTGGGTAGCTAACGGGGTGTGAAAACATAAAAAATCTGGTGTTTGTGAGTTTTCTGGTGTCTGGTAGCTTAGTCTATGCGATCGCATAGGTTGAACTGTGATCGCATAGAGTTGAGAGTGGGGGAGGGGTCTGATTCCTTATGCGATCGCATTGATGGGGCCGCGATCGTAGTGTAGGAGATCCTACTGCTCCGCGATCGCATTCTTCTCTCCGCGATCGCAGAGAGTGCAGTCCAGCTTCTCCGCGATTGTAGAGAGTGAAACCCAGCTACCTCCGCGATCGCAATCTTTTGTCCGCGATCGCACTGAACATTTTCGCCCATTTATTTTAAAAGCCCCAAAACAGAATATCATTACGGGATTTCTTATTTTTGCACTCTTCTCTTATTCTCCAAACCCCATTGACGACCCCCAAGCTATTCTACCTCCATAACCACTTGGGTAAGTGACTTTAACTCCAATTCCTTCCGTTTTTCCTTCATCAAACACTAGAATCTAGGGCTAAAAAACATGGAATCAAAGTATGAATTAGGGATTTTAGGTAGAGTTAGGTTTTTGAGAATTTTGGGTGATTCAACCTCAATTTGGGGTCGAATCTTAAAACAAATTATATATTCTAACTCGTGGGGTTATGGGTGATCGGATTTTGGTCCGAGCCTCGTGTTTGGACCAAGCGGGCCCGGGGTCAAATTTTGAAATCTTAGAAAGAATGCTGTGAAATAAATAATTAGACTATGGGTTTGATTTATTGAGCCATTATTGATATACTTGGGTTGATTATGTCTAGATAATACCTTTCCGGAGCGGTATTCTAAAGGAAAGGCTGTGATTGAGGTTTGACTAGCATTTTCGGAGCCGAGGTAAGTGTTTGGCCTAACCTCATCTTGAGGGATTAGGTATAGAGTCTTATTTGCTAGGTGTAACTCATGTCCAACGTATAGGTGTGGTGACGAGTGCCTATATGTTGCGGTCAAGCATGCCCATGAGTCAATTGTGATGAAACTTACTGTGTTCTTAATATTCCCCGTACTATGAGTAATTGAATAATTAGTAGTGATACCTTGATGTTGTTTCATGACGTGGGGAGTTATTGAGTTATATGTTTCAGTTGAGGCTTACACTGTGAAATTGTATTTCTGATGCAAGGTTGGTTATAACTGAGACCCTTGTCGGGCATTTGTTGAGTTTGTAATTGATTATTTCTCCTTGCCGGGACACTAGAATTTTATCGAGTATTTACATGCACTTGAGACTTCTTAATGTTGACTTTCACAATATATTGTTGTTGTGTTTTATTATTTGTCACACGAGGGGACATGCCGTGCCGACTGTTTGTTACTTATCGCATGAGGGGACATGTCGTGTTGATCACCGAGTGTTATTATATACGCACGAGGGGACATTTCGTGCCGAGTGATTGTGAGGTTATGCACGAGGGGACATTCCGTGCCGAGTGTCATTATATATACGCACGAGGGGAAATTCCGTGCCGAGTGATTGTGAGGTTATGCACGAGGGGACATTCCGTGCCGAGTGTTATTATATATGCACGAGGGGACATTCTGTGCCGAGTGATTGTGAGGTTATGCACGAGGGGACATTCCGTGCCGAGTGTTATTATATATGCACGAGGGAACATTCTGTGCCGAGTGATTGTGAGGTTATGCATGAGGGGACATGCCGTGCCTTTTGTTGTTGATTATATGTTTTGAGAAGTTAAATTCCTACCTTTATCTTTACATTTCATTTATTACCATGTTCTACCGTACTAGCATTTTGTTGCCCCTTTTACCCCCATCATGTTCTCCCCGTATCTGTCTTAC